>QODF01000233.1:4012035-4040521 GCA_024372805.1 Oostethus manadensis | reverse complement strand
GGGCATGCCCGAAACACCTCACCAGGGAGGCGCCCGGGAGGCATCCGGACTAGATGCCCGAGCCACCTCAACTGGCTCCTCTCGATGTGAAGGAGCAGCGGCTCTACTCTGAGCTCCTCCCGGATGGCCGAGCTCCTCACCCTATCTCTTAGGGTGAGTCCAGCCACCCTACGAAGGAAACTCATTTCCGCCGCTTGTATCCGCGATCTCATTCTTTCGGTCATGACCCATAACTCATGACCATAGGTGAGGGTGGGAACGTAGATCGATCGGTAAACAGAGAGCTTTGCCTTCCGGCTCAGCTCTCTCTTCACCACGACGGTCCGGTACAGCGACCGCATTACTGCAGATGCTGCACCGATCCGTCTGTCGATCTCACGCTCCAACCTTCCCTCACTCGTGAACAAGAACCCGAGATACTTGAACTCCTCCACCTGAGGCAAGACCTCACTCCCAACCCGGAGGGTACAGTCCACCCGTTTCCGACTGAGAACCATGGCCTCGGATTTGGAGGTGCTGAGTCTCATCCCAGAAGCTTCACACTCAGCTGCAAACCGCTCCAGTAAACGCTGAAGGTCACAGCCTGATGAGGCCATAAGGACCACATCGTCTGCAAATAGCAGAGACGAGATCCTAAGGTCACCAAGCTGGACTCCCTCAACACCTTGACTGCGCCTAGAAATTCTGTCCATGAAGATTATGAACAGAATCGGTGACAACTCTTGCAACTTGATACATTTTATTCCACTTACATTGCCCATACTTGTCATTTTAATGCTCTACTTAATCATTTTTAGTGGACTTAATTGATTCTAAAAAAAAAAACAGGGGTTAATAAATTTGAAGAATAAAAACAACTTGTTTTGCTCATTTGTTATAAATGCATGATTGTTTTTATTTCCAAACTTCTGTGCAAAGTGAAGTTTATTTAGTCAAATCCATGATTATTTATTGCATAACTTTCATTCAAAGTTTACATTTGCCGCCACAGGTTTTAGCAAAAACAACTTTCAAAACACATCTCCACAAACCGTTACTGAAGGGAGAAGCCATTCTGTTTTGGTGCAGATCTGGATAAAGGTGCAAAAGGTCCAATATTTACAGTATATACATTTTCTAATCAAAATGAAAATCAAAAAAGTTTAAGACAATAGCTCAAAAAAATAATAATAACCTGACCACCCCCCCAAAAACTAGACAACGGCTCTAATTTCGTGGGTTTGGCTGATTGGCGCGCACGTCACCAAAACTCCACAGGCCGGTTTACACAACGTCAGGCACATTTGAACGCACGTGATGATCACAACCACCACCGTTCAAAGTACCGATCCGAATCAGCACATACGTTTTCATCTGTACTGACCGCCCCGTCCGCCTCTGTTGCGCCCTCTCCAACTTCTTCACCTGTCCGCAAATGGCCGCCGCCCCCTCCTCCTCGGCGGCGAGTGGGTGTGGTTAATTGTACATAAACGCCTAATCAAACGTGCTGACATCTTTGATTGTGTAAGGGAGAATTGCAAAAACGCTGACGAGGAATTGGGTAATAAAGTTCATCTCCCGTGCAAACGACGACAAACCACCAGCTTGGCAACGCGTCTCCCCGTTGTGCAAAGTTTTGGTTTTTTGATATTACCAATGTAGATACTAAACACCAGTGTCTCCATTAGTGGGGAAAACGCTCAGCTCTGATAGTTCTGGTTTTGTTGCCTTACCGTGTCCAGCCTCGGCAGCAACGGGGCTTTGCGGGAAGCCACACTCACGCTGCACAACAATCAAACTGTTTGGTTGTGTATGCTTCTGTTAACGAGGATCGGACCGCCAAGGCCTCTGCCCCCGGCCGCCACCCAGCTCTCTTTGCACCCGACCCCTTCGGCCCCTCCCACGAGTGGTGAGCTCATGGGAGGGGGGACCCACGTTACCTTTTCGGGCTGTGCCCGACCGGGCCCCATGGGTGCAGGCCAGGCCACCAGACGTTCGCCATCGAGCCCCGTCTCCGGGCCTGGCTCCAGAGGGGGACCCCGGTGACCCGCGTCCGGCCGAGGGACAACGAAGTCCAATTGTATCATTCATCATTAGGGTCTTTTGAGCCCCTCTTTGTCTGCTCCCTCCCCTAGGACCTGTTTGTCATGGGTGACCCTACCAGGGGCATGACAGCCCCCGAGAACTTAGCTCCTAGGATCCTTGGGACGCGCAAACTCCTCCACCACGATAAGGTGGTGACTCGGAGGAGCCCGGGAAAGGGTGGAGTGCCATCTCCGGGTCGGGGATGAGGCATCTGCAGTGATGCGGACTCTGCACCGATCTGTCGTGGTGAAGAGAGAGTTGAGCCAAAAGGCAAAGCTCTTGATTTACCGGTCGATCTACGTTCCTACCCTCACCTATGGTCATGAGCTTTGGGTAGTGACCGAAGGGACAAGATCGCGGTTACAAGCGGAATTGCATTGTTTTGCAAAATGTTTACTGTGTGCATGTAACAATGACAATGCTCAGTACAAATGTATATTATGAAAAAGGAAATGGAACATTGTTCTTGCTAGTCCTCCCTCAGCCACGCCGTTAATCATCTGTCAGGACAGAACCACAAATACGCGGCGGACTGGTGCGGCGGCATAAAATCGAAGACTTTGAGAGAGCCGCACCAGTTCAACTTTGCTGTGAATCGAAAGCGCCGCCGACCTCGGGACAGACAAGGTCAAAAGAGCAGAAGACAAAATGAGGTCGGGATAAGAAGCTTGAAGTGTTGCTGACCAGCAGTTGAGAACACGAAACCAATAATCCTTCATTCAGGCTGCTGATTGTGTGGAAACAAGTCGTTGATGACTCGCATCATGAAGCATTCATTTTCTATACCGCCTATCCTCATTAGGGCCGCGGGGATGCTGGAGCCTATCCCAGCTGGCTTTGGGCGAGAGGCCGGGTACACCCTGGACTGGTCGCCAGTCAATCGCAGGGCACATATAGACAAACATTCACACTCTAATGGACAATTTAGAAGCTAACATGCATGTTTTTAGGATGTGGGAGGAAAACGCGGGGAGAACATGCAAACTCCACACAGAGATGCTGTTGGGCGAGTCTCTACAAGTTATAATGAACGACTACTCCACGACCACACTGGCGTGGAAACACGAGTAAACATTTAAAAACAAAAACAAAAGTGTAATTAGTTTTCAATCGCTGAACAGATTAATTTTCTTGACCTAGTGATCCGATTGATCCAATAAAAAGTAAGGCAAACAAAAAAGCAACAGTCATGATTCATTGGAAAACGTTGCTCAGCAGACCGGACTACTGCACAACATGGGATGGAAGCGCTTAGTTCCTCTGCAGAAAGCCTAGAGAAACAAAAAAATATTCCTGAACACACATGAATCCCTATCCATCCATCCACTACCCGTTTTCTACGCCACTTATCCTCCTTGGGGTGGCAGGGGTATGCTGGAGCCTATCCCAGCTGACTTTGGGCGAGAGGTGGGGCACACACCCTGGACTGGTCAATGGCAGACATCACTACTCTTGAATATAAACTACGCAACAGGCGGGAGAAACCCTCATCTGCTAGAGCTGATATACAAACGTGACAAGCAGCTGCTGTAAGTATCTCTGCACGATTCCTTATTCATTAGCAGAGTCCTGACTACAGCATCCAGACAATGATGGACACTTGGGATGCACAGGGACAGCTGGTGATCAGGCAGGCGGTAAAGGGATACACGCTGAATGAGCCTCTGTTGAACGTCACATTGTCATGCAGAACATCATACCTGTTTGATGGGGGGGCGAGGGTTTAACGCCACCTGCTGCCATTCATTCAAAGTGTCAGCAAGTTCTATACGGTTCTGTTTGAAAGGGTGTGTGTGTGTGTTTCTGCAGTCCCGTTTCCTCCTTGCAAAGGACACGCTGCATCTCTTCACAACACCACAGGTTTAACTGCCGCGCTAACAGCACACCTGAGGCCGTGCCTTACATTTACAGCTCCCGACCGTCAACTTGCACTTACAAAAAGTGCTGCTTCTCCTTTAAAAAGTCGCCTCCGGCTGGCTACAAAGAGCTAAGACAGAGGTCGATGCACTCCCAAGGCCGCCTCCACCGTGCAGGCTACCCTTCAAAACGCTTCAGACACCCATCAAAGTCCCCCGGAGACCACCAGGGCTTCCAACACACACCAAGCACAGTTGAAAATGTGCTGCTTGGGCAAGGCAGCGGCTGCCTTTGCACCTGAATGTCAGAAGACGACAAAAGAATGAAAGGAGTCNTAACTCATGACCATAGGTGAGGGTGGGAACGTAGATGGATCGGTAAACAGAGAGCTTTGCCTTCCGGCTCAGCTCTCTCTTCACCACGACGGTCCGGTACAGCGACCGCATTACTGCTGATGCTGCACCGATCCGTCTGTCGACCTCACGCTCCAACATAAACATACATACAACATACATACGTACAACGTACATAAACGCTTAATCTAACGTGCTGACATCTTTGATTGTGTAAGGGAGAATTGCAAAAACGCTGACAAGGAATTGGGTAATAAAGTTCCTCTCCCGTGCAAACGGCAACAAACCACCAGCTTGGCAATGCGTCTCATCCCCGTTGCGCATAGTTTTGGTTTTTTCATATTACCAATGTAGATCCTAAACACCCGTGTCTCCGTTAGTGGGGAAAACGCTCAGCTCTGATAGTTTTGGTTTTGTTGCCTTACCGTGTCCAGCCTCGGCAGCAACGGGGCTTTGCGGGAAGCCACACTCACGCCGCTCTGCAACCTGAACGCATTCAGAAAGGGAGATTTCCAAACGGTTTTAACATCTTGAGTTTTCAGTTCATCTGCAAGAGATGACAAACTGAGGAGAAGCTCGCGTTGAGGGCGGAAAGTTAGGTTCGCATCTAAATTAGAATTGTTTGGTCGTGCACGCTTCTGCAGCCGAGGATCGGACCGCCAAGGCCACTGCCTCCGCCCGCCACCCAGCTCCCTTTGCACCCGACCCCTTTGGCGCCTCCCACGAGTGGTGAGCTCATGGGAGGGGGGGACCCACGCTACCTTTTCGGGTGCAGGCCAGGCCACCAGACGCTCGCCATCGTGCCTATCCCAGCTGACTTTGGGCGAGAGGCGGGGTACACCCTGGACTGGTCGCCAGCCAATCACAGGACACATATAGACGAACATTCACACTCTAATGGACAATTTAGAGCGGCCAATGAAGCTAACATGCATGTTTTTAGGATGTGGGGGGAAAGCGGAGTACCCGGAGAAAACCCACACACGCACGGGGAGAACATGCAAACTCCACACAGAGATGCCCAACGGAGATTCGAACCCTGAACCTCCTGACTGTGAAGCCAACATGCTACCCACTCGACCACCGTGCGGCCCCATCTTGAAGCACTTGAGGGAAAACACTGCTAAACGACTGCTGGGCTGCCACCACAGAGATGCTGTTGGGCGAGTCTCTACAAGTTATAATGAATGACTACTCCACAACCACACTGGCGTGGAAACACGAGTAAACATTTAAAAACAAAAAAAGTGTAATTAGTTTTCAATCGCTGAACAGATTAATTTTCTTGACCTAGTGATCCGATCAATCCAATAAAAAGTAAGGCAAACAAAAAAGCAACAGTCATGATTCATTAGAAAAACGTTGCTCAGCAGACCTGACTACTGCACAACATGGGATGGAAGCGCTTAGTTCCTCTGCAGAAAGCCTAGAGAAACAAAAAAATATTCCTGAACACACATGAATCCCTATCCATCCATCCACTACCCGTTTTCTACGCCACTTATCCTCCTTGGGGTGGCAGGGGTATGCTGGAGCCTATCCCAGCTGACTTTGGGCGAGAGGTGGGGCACACACCCTGGACTGGTCAATGGCAGACATCACTACTCTTGAATATAAACTACGCAACAGGCGGGAGAAACCCTCATCTGCTAGAGCTGATATATAAACGTGACAAGCAGCTGCTGTAAGTATCTCTGCACGATTCCTTATTGATTAGCAGAGTCCTGACTACAGCATCCAGACAATGATGGACACTCGGGATGCACAGGGACAGCTGGTAATCAGGCAGGCGGTAAAGGGATACACGCTGAATGAGCCTCTGTTGAACGTCACCTTGTCATGCAGAACATCATACCTGTTTGATGGGGGGCGAGGGTTTAACGCCACCTGCTGCCATTCATTCCAAGTGTCAGCAAGTTCTATACGGTTCTGTTTGAAAGGGTGTGTGTGTGTGTTTCTGCAATCCCGTTTCCTCCTTGCAAATGACACGCTGCATCTCTTCACAACACTACAGGTTTAACTGCCGCGCTAACAGCACACCTGAGGCCGTGCCTTACATTTACAGCTCCCGACCGTCAACTTGCACTTACAAAAAGTGCTGCTTCTCCTTTAAAAAGTCGCCTCCGGCTGGCTACAAAGAGCTAAGACAGAGGTCGATGCACTCCCAAGGCCGCCTCCACCGTGCAGGCTACCCTTCAAAACGCTTCAGACACCCATCAAAGTCCCCCGGAGACCACCAGGGCTTCCAACACACACCAAGCACAGTTGAAAATGTGCTGCTTGGGCAAGGCAGCGGCTGCCTTTGCACCTGAATGTCAGAAGACGACAAAAGAATGAAAGGAGTCCAAAAGCTGGAAAATAAAGCACAACTAACCACGATCGAGGCAAATACGCTCATTTTTGTTAATTGCTTCCAGACCTAATCCTGATAAGTGAATTTGTCTTTTAAAATGGAATCATTTTGTGGTTGGGGCAAACCAATGGATGAAACACTTCAGTGTAGTACAGTAAATTCTTTTTTACAACATACACACAAACACACTGACACACCCGCCCAACCCCCTGCACACTCCCCCAACCCCAGTCCTCCCAGGCACCCATCCACCCCCGCAGCAGCGAGTCCGGGCCAACCCAGATGCCAACGGGGGTCAGATACACCCCCCACTACCACATCCGAGGCAGCCCCCGGATCCAGGAGTGCCTCCCCACCCACACCCAGCCACCCGACCCCCACCCCACGGTCCCCCGCCCCTCCGCCAAACGGTCGTCTCGGCACCAGACCTACCCCAACCTCTATAGAGATAAACACCAGCGTAGGCCAGCCCCTCTCCCCAAGGGACCCCCAGCGGCCGTATGCCCCTGGCACCTCCGCCAACCGCCCAACTCTGAGTGAAGTGAAAGCTAATCACCGGGGACCAGAGTGAATGAGATTGGTCAAATTGATTGTTTAAAGAGCTAGACTTTGTCTCGCAAGAGATATGATCTAATAAAAGGTTACTAAATTGATTCATACTTAGATTGGCTAAGCAGTAAGCCATTTACGATGCAAGATTCGTGCATGTTATTATAAAAGTCCTAGAATTGCGTGGCGTGTTGAACAAGAAGCAACATCAGGGAATCGGAGTTGAGTTGTTGCTTGGAGTGTTTTTGGTGGCCACTATTTAAGAATGCAACCAGCACTTGGACATGCATTTCTCTTTGAAAGCTTGAGGAGAATGCGCCATTCAAGACATTGTCCAGCAGGACAGCGTACTTTGATTAAAAAGTTGATTGTGAGAGGAAAACTTGGTGCAAAACATTGGCTGCTCAGTTAAAATTATCTCCAGTGCCTTTAAAACCGGACACACGTGGTAGAAAACGGAAGATAACCATCAAAATGGCAACCATAATGGCAAAGGCTCAGCTCTAGGATGGACAGTCTAGAGTTACCTGTAAGTACTGTGACAGAAGATGTCTGATGCCCCATCTACACAAAGACAATGCCAAGGCCTAAACGCATAAATACTTTATCAAAACGGCGTATCATCCAGACGGAGCCGGCATTTTCAGGGTCTGTAAAGGAACACTTTTAAAATCGGGTCCCAAAGTGGTTAATCGGCTCCGTGGTTATGGTTTCGCCCCGGCTTCTATGAAAAGGCTTGTGTCATAGCTCCACCCCTTTACAAACGCACAAACCCGGAAACCAAAAGGGCGCCGTACATTGTTGTCTTTGTCCTGCTGAAGCTCGTGCGCTTACGTCACTAATGCAGCAAAATCGGCTTCTTTTTGGAGAAGAACAACAAATGCTGGAAGACACAGCACTTCATACTGGTTTTATAATCCAGTGTGACCCGAAGCAACAGTTCCACTTCCTCATTGGTCCAGTTCAGCCACCCGTACTTGCCACCATGTTGCTGTTTACAGTCCGTCTGCGCATGTCAAGTGTGTGGTTGTCGGTCTGTCACATATTTCCACTTTCAAAGTGTCACAGCGCCACTAACAGGTTTGGCATGCGTATTACATCCTTTTCACTCCATTCATATCCGCGAACATAGTTTCTGAGCCGGCTCCATCTTTACAGAGAACCTTTTGGATATGTTTGGTCTGCGTGCAGATAGTCTGAGTGAAGCCAATTTACAAGAATCCTCCGCAAAGATTGGTGAGAAAAAGACAAATGGAGGAACACTTTGCAGACAAATTAGTAAAACTGTTCTTTTCAGGTCCAAGGGCCACAAACACTTTGTGAGACAACCCCCAAACTCTGAAATCAGTACACAGGCAAGACCGTGAAGCACGGTGGTGCAAGCATCATATGGGCATGTTTCTCCTGCTGTGGTGTTGGGCCTATTTATCCACATACCAGGGATCGTGGATCAGTCTGCAAATGTCAAAATATAGGACTTGAGGTCACGTTGGATTTGTGTGGATTTCGAACAGGATTGCCAAATCCTAGAAATAGTTTGCACGAAACAGTTTTGAGTTTGCGGAATCAACGGCAGATGCTATTTTTTGAACACCCGCCCTTTGAACTAATTGCAGACTTAAGATCGTGCATGTCAGGAATGCCGAGTCTGGTTTTCTGAAAATCTACGGCACCTACTGGCAACCTTTTTGCCAGGCAGCAATACGAACCAACTGAGTGATTCATCTGGTTGGTCACACTGGACTGCTATTCCACACTACTGTACGATAGAGCGAGGCAATTACGCTTCCTGGCCCTCTTTATGGCTGAAACAAGATACTTTAATTGTAACACATTGACGCCCTTTAAGACAAGTTATTGCCCAACGAGCGTTTGCACCTTCAATAGACTTCAGGAGCTTTGATTTTAAATGGTCTTTGCCATGGCCTATTTGTAAAACATGTAAATATTTGTGTTTAGTCAACGTGAAAAAGCCTACCGATGCGCCGGCCTTAACCATCCAATGATACGGGCACAGATATGGAACAGTAAGCCAGTGACAGCACAGGAAGGCGGGACTTGAACCTTAGTCACAGTGAGAGGGTTAACACTTCCATGCAGAGTGATTTAGTGTACTGGAGGATTTTAATATCCAAGCAGGGCACAAGTTATGTCCAAAGAGTGGACGTCAGGAGAAACAAGCTTTTACAGAAGGCTTTTCTGCAGAGCATGGCTGTGGTCTGACTGGGCAGTCCTTCAGTCGTTGTGAACTGTAATCATTACTGTAACTACTCTACCAGTCATTTGGGTGGGGGAAGTGCAGTCCAAAGGATTCACAGTTAAAATACCAAAAGGGCTGTTGTAATGTTCTGGTTACATTGCATTCTATTTACGTCTAAAAATAGACATGTTGCTCTCAATAGAACAAAGGCAGAATTTGCTGGACAGAAAATCACCATCCTCTTGACAGATGACCAGCAAGACTGCCGACTTCAGCAGCTCTCGAGGTTAGACGATGTTAAGGAGCTGCTAATTTCACAGGCTTAGTCGCACAAAGTGAAAGTCGGGGGAAAACATGGATTATAATTCCAGTGTAAGTGTGCTGCATCATGGCAGACTAGCACTGGAAGCTTCCTCTCCGGTGTAGATCGTGTGCACAGAACAGGAAAAGCAGCACAACGTGCGCCATGACTGATGAATAGAAAGCCACTCACTGTTGCTGCTAGATCTTCCTTGGTCCCTGTCAAGAGGTTCTTAGACGCATCCTGCTACCTACGCACCATAAGCACACCTCAGGAGGTGCAGGGAAATGAGTCGGATTTTAGAGCATAGACATCCGCATGGCAACACTAAGCCCTGCAGCAATGACAGAAGCAAATTGCACAGCTCATGTATATCAGTCATTACAAATGTTTGCACTCTTCCACGCCAATTCCATCCACAAGTAGCAGCTATTGCAAAAATCTAAACCATTACTGCCATCTTGTGGTAGCACAGTAAATGCTTAAGTGCTCAAATGCAAACTTGAGATCGCGGCGAAACATCCAAGCGCTTATGCAACGTTTGCTTAGGAAAGAAAGCAAAAGGCCAGCGGCAGACAAAGGCTAACTTAGTCACTGCTGCTTACATCAGTCTGCAAGTTTCACAAAAGCACATTCTACATTCCCGTTCTGCGATTGTACCGCTTTTAAAAACAAAATTCTCCCAAGAGACTACAAAAAGAACAATTAAATTCAACAACTTTTATTGCAAATGAGAAAAACGCCAACATACAAGAAGACATGACTTTAAACATCAGGACTGGGGGCTGGGCGTCTGAGCATCCTGCAAATGTAAATTGCATTAGTCTTGGGTTTTAAAATGGATGAAATCCATTTTTCAAGTAGCTCTTACTGTGTTGACATCTTCAATAATGACCATCCCCTTCCCATGAATCTCAATGTCACTCTCGGTGTTGTTGTGAGAGCGGTACTCTTCACTCTCCGTCTCTACAGAACTGGGCTAGAAAATCATTTGGGCGTAAAAAGTTGCATTTTTGCCGACGCTCATTCATGCTTGCAGTAAACCTCAACTTTACTGAAAGTCTCAAATGTTGCAGCACTACAACAGGTAAGCATCTTGAGGCAAAAAAGTAGCGTGCAAAAACTAACTTCATAGTCGGGATCCTCCTCAGGACCTTCATCAGCAAGCTCCTGATTGAGGACCTCCACCCAAGTTTGATGCCCCTCTTCCTCCTCGTCGTAGTCATCATCCAAGTCATCCTGCTTCCTCTTGCTGCCCTTTCCACACGGTTTAGTGGGAGAGACTTTTACTTCTGGTCAAGGGAAACAAGGCTTCAGTTTAGGGATGACCTCAAATGTTCTAGTTCAGGGGTCTCAAACTCAGCCGGCAGATCATTTGCAGCCCACGGGATCGTTTTGTGTGGACCCCACTTGAAAGTTTAGTGACCTGCGTAGTGCGGCTCGCGTGTCCTGCCATTTTATATCAAATCAAACCATCGAGATATTTAACATTATGATTGACACTTTGTTCATAAAGTATAGCCGCTACTAACTTGGCGTACCTCGGATTTTCTATTCTAATGCTATGTTGCTCAACCAAGAGACACGTTTAGTTCTCTTTTGTTACCTCATCCGGCTCATTCTGTCACTACTACACTAAATTTTGTTGTGCTTCTACTTAAGCTTTGATCTACTTGACACGTTGGCTTTAAAATAACGCATTGTTTGGCACCAACATAAAATCCTGCTCTGTTATGTTGGCGAGTCTGTTTGCATTATTGCAGTTTGTACTCCGGTAAAAGTACCCCACAAAATGTAAAGTATGACATTGTTTCACTGTAGCAATAATCATTTTTGAGCCATACTAAGATTCCCAGCCCTAGTATATATATTGGGGTGTGCTTTGGTCCCACGAGTCAGAGGCACTTCAGCTCCTTAATAGTTGTACAACGCAACAGACTCATCGCTTATCCAAATAAATGAAAGCCATTTGGATTAATCAATTTAAACATCTCATTTCCTTAGCCATCCACGAGAGTAGACAGCTTAACTTTGAAAAGCAGTAATTAACATTTTGCTTCTTTTGATATTTTGCAGCCCAAACCCATTGACTGTTGGTTGATAGCGCTGGCCTGTGTGGGGTTTAATTACCATCTAGCCTCAGATTTAATTAGGCAAGGCACATTGGATAGCTAGCAGCACGCCCAGGGATGCCGTGGAAGAAGTGCTGCCGTGTTTCTGGCAGCAAGAAGCCTATGTTCTAAAGCAGGGGTCTCAAACGGGCCGCAAATGGCCCGTGGGCTAGGTTTTTGGCTCCCGTCTTTGTATGAAAATTCAATGTTAATGCGGCCCCCACGAGGAAGTAAATAAAGGGCAGGTATTTATGCAAAGAGTAGTTCTCCAAGGAGTTGCGGGATGTCAATTATGTTTTTAATCCTGTCCATCCTGGTCACACCCAAATATACGTATCATGTCCCTCATAAAGAGGGTTGTGTCAGAAAGGGCATCCGACGTAAAACTTTTGCCAAATCAAAACATGCAAATCCAACAGAACAAATTGATTCACTGTGGCGACCCCTGATGGGATAAGCAGAGATAAGCCGAAAGGACAACAAGAATACTCAACATGACCGTCTCACTACGGGTCTCAGACATTTGTAAGACAATCCCGCCAAGGACTCTGGGAAGCAGGAAGTGCTCCCCACAATGCTACAATGAGTGTTGTGTGCTGACAAACCAACCAATCACAGGGGAGTATAACAGTTATCCGTTAACAGCGTTGCTATGGAGATTTTTTTTCTGTGCCTGGCTAGGTAAGCGCGGACATTTGTCCCAGCTCGCTGTTCACATCCAAAAGTGTTTTAAGTTTTTGCCCAGCGTGACACGGTGTGTATAGGTTATCCATCTCCAAATATATCAAAGTGACGCATGCCTGGGGAACTCTGTGTTTGCCATCCGAGTCCGGTCAGATCTGTGGGGGGTGGGGTAGTCCAGCTGAACGTGTCACACGTTGCGGCCCCCCCAGCCGTTCCCATGTTAAATGGGGGGGGGGGGGGGGGCAATGTCAGGGCCATTTATAGGGCTCCGCCGTTCTGTGCATTGGCTAAACGCGACGTGCATTAAAATACAATATATTCCACAGCCTCAAACATGTCATTCTAAACAAATGAAGCTCAGCTATGTGAGGGGAAGCACTGCCAGGTCCCAAGGAGTAAAATGTAGGCAAGAGAAGCAAGTTCCAGAAAAACCCATTGACTGAGGTTAAAGTGTAAAATGTAACTAAAATTACTGAATTACATAGTTATTAGTTTGACTGTTTTATTAGTTTTGTATAGATAAGTTACAATTAACAGTACAGTATGTTTCATACAAAATTACTACAAAAGAACCCAAGGAAAGTTATCCAAATTATTTACACCAGGCTCCTTGTTCCTTTATTTTGTTGACTGAGAAGTTTTGTACTTTTGCACACAACTTGTTTACACCAGTGTCCTTGTCTCTTATTTTGTGTTAAAGAAACATTAAATATTGGATTTAAAAAAATAATTTAAATTGTGTGCATGCGAGCTGAGGCTGCATTCAATTACTTGAATACTTTTCTGGGAACAATTGATGTGACCCAGCCTCCCCCAGACTTTACTTCCAGCTGCCCCGGGTAAATTGAGTTAGAAATCCTTGGTCTAGATTAAATGCAGGTCAGCACTACTTACCTGGGGAGAGGGAGCAACCGATGCCTGTGGAGAGGGGGTATCCCAGGATGCGCTGCACCCAGCGGGGAAGGATGTTTAACAGCAAGCGCGTGACTGGGTGCAGGCGCTTGCGGCCTGCTAGGTTCTGGCGTGCAGGACTGGCTATCTGAACTGTCTGTTTAGGTTGCCTGTAGCCCATAATCCACCAAAAACCACGGTATGCATGGATCTACGAGGCGGGGGGAGAAGTCGTGTTAGTAAACAAGCTAGCATGTGTGTTGATGGGGCTATAAAATCCAGACAAGTGAAATAAGGAAAGAAAGTTTAACCTAAAGTATGATAATAGCATAATGCCAATCCTATGAAAGCCCTTTTGAATTCAACTAAAAGGCATATTTCCCACAATGCCAAAGAAAATGCACAAAAGTTGCACTGAAAATTAATTTCAAAGTTCATTTTACATGTGCACCATTTTACTGTCACTGAATGGTAAACTTGCATATAGTGTTAGCACAAGCACTTGCTTAATGTGCCTTAAGTCTGACACAAATGAGCAAAATGTGTGTGAACAAATGTCAGAAATGCACTAAAAACCAAAAGGTGCAGCAAAAAGGACAACTAAAAGGTTCAGGTATTCATGTTATTTCTTTGGCATAAAACTAAAAATGTCTGGAATTTTGCTGCGCCATCCCAGCAATACAAAATATTAAAGACAGAATCCCACACAGGCGCCACCCCGAGCGCATGCCGGCCTACAAACGGATTCCGCCACGAGGCGAATCAAGTCGCGTGCGGTGACGTCACACACACGAGACGAGCTAAACTAGCTTCTTCCCAAAGGGAAACCACGTGGCTTCGCAGCACACGTTTCGGAACGACTAGACGGTGACTTGGTGTCGACAACGCCGACGTGGCCAGAGAGCGAACTCGACAGCATAATGAAGTACCACGATGCCGAACGGCCAGACGAGGCCCCGCAGCATGGAGCGCAGCAGCCCGTCTCTCCTCGCCGCCACCGCCGCCGCCTGTTTGAAGCGGGAAAGCAGCCGTTAAAACAGCACAACTCCCAACTAAAGCAGGGTGGCGGTACCTCGGCGCTCCCGCTCTCTTCCGCTGCCTCCCGGTGGCGCGCGCTCGTCATTCTGCTGGCGTGTGGAGAAGGTGGCACGGACGCTGCGGAGGAAAGTTCCGGTATCAACACCCGCCCACCAAACCGCTGAGATGTACCCCCCAAGCGCACGACCAGCAGCCAATCACAGCACACACACACCGGTCGCAATCGGCACCAACCAATCAGAACGCGGCAATCATTTAGCAGCTGGCTCCAGACCCGCACGTGACACACCTAGGTCTCGCGTCGTACCAGGAAGTCACGTTTGGACAGAAAGAATCTTCTGTCCGGTCATACAGGTAGAAATATGTGATCACATGTAATGGATAGATAAAACGATCAACTATTGCTGCTTGTTTGTACGTGTTCTGAATCACATTTAGACCACACGTCAAAAAGCGTACCTAATGTTGTGGTCATTGCCTCATATAGTTCAGCCGCTCGGCCCACCACGTGTTGTTTTGGCCATTAGTGGGCATCCTGGGAGATCTTATGTGATCAAAACATAAAAACAGTCTTTTGATAATTAAATAAACTAAACTGAAATTGATCACGCAGTAAAATGAAGTGCATCATTTTCCCAGCCCAGTTCTGTTGTCATTTACAGTGGTGTGAAAAACTATTTGCCCCCTTCCTGCAGTTTTTAAATGAATGTTTTTATTATTTAGGGAGAAAAAAATCCAAACCCACATAGCCCTGTGTGAAAAAGTCATTGCCCCTGCACCTAATAACGGGTTGGGCACCCTTAGCAGCAATAACTGCAATCAAACGTTTGCCATAACTTGCAACAAGTCTTTTACACGCTCTGGAGGAATTTTGCAGAATTGTTGTCATTCAGCTTTATTTGAGGCTTTTCTAGCATGAAGCGCCTTCTTAAGGTCATGCCACAGCATCTCCATGGGATTCAGGTCAGGACTTTGACTAGGCCACTCCGACGTCTTCATTTTGTTTTTCTTCAGCCATTCAGAGGTGGATTTGCTGGTGTGTTTTGGGTCATTGTCCTGCTGCAGCACCCAAGATGGCTTTAGCTTGAGTTGACCAACAGATGGCCGGACATTCTCCTTCAGGATTTTTTGCTAGACAGTAGAATTCATGCTTCCATCTATCCCAGCAAGCCTTCCAGGTCCTGAAGCAGCAAAACAAGCCCAGACCATCACACTACCACCACCATATTTGACTGTTGCTATGAAATGCTGTTACTTTTACGCCAGATGTAACGGGACACGCACCTTCCAAAAAGTTCTACTTTTGTCTCGTCAGTCCGCAAGATCTTTTCCCAAAAGTCTTGGCAGTCATGGAGATGTTTTTTAGCAAAATTAAGACGAGCCTTAATGTTCTTTTTGCTTAATAGTGGTTTGTGTCTTGGAACTCTGCCATGCAGTCGTGAACACTGACCTTCATTGAGGTAAGTGAGGCCTGCAGTTCTTTAGATGTGGCCGTGGGATCTTTTGTGACCTCTCGGATGAGTTGTCTTTGCGCTCTTGGGGTAATTTTGGGCGGCCAAAACTCCTGGGAAGGTTCACCACTGTTCCATGTTTTTGCCATTTGTGGATAATGGCTCTCACTGGTAATCAGGCCTGGGGGTGGCTACAGAAATTGAACTCAGGTGTGATAAACCACAGTTGTCATTTTTTAACAAGGGGGGCAATCACTTTTTCACAAAGGGCCATGTATATTTGTTTTTTTCCTCCCTTAATAACGTAAACCTTAATTTAAAAACTGCATTTTATGTTCAATTATGTTATCTTTGACTAATAGCTAACTATTTTTTATGAGCAGAAACATTTAAGTGTGACAAACGTGCAAAAGAATAAAAAGTCAGGAAGGGGGCAAATCGTTTTTCACACCCCTGTACATGCGCGTCTGTTCTCCTTATCTCTGGCCTCCAGACTGGCATGAAGAGGGTTCACTCTGCTTGTTTTCAGCTTCTCTGCATCATCAAACTCGACCCGGACCGGATAAGCAGAAGAAAATGGAATGGAATGGAATAAAATCATTTATATGATCATTTGGGGGACAATAAACATTGCATCTGTTTATTACATTTAAAAGTCTTTGTCCAGTCATTTATATTTCATTGCATGTTTCTTTACAATAATGACCTCCCTAGCGCTTATCATAGTCGTACTTTGTAATCAGGATAGTGCATGATATGCTACACCCTGCTATGCTGGACCCAGTAAAAAAAAAAAACAAGACCCTGGACTCATAATTAGCAAACATCTGCAAACAATTAGAGACATAGAATATGAAAATGAAGAGCCATGCTGGGATCATGTCATCTCCGTTGTTATGTTTGCATCATGGGATGGGCGTTGCTACACTGGCTTGTTTTGGAAAACGAGGGTTTTTGCAGCATGAATGAAGAACATCGTAAATGGTGATTGGCTCGTGTACTTCATGCTTAGATCCCAAAGTAGACGCTTCATTCATGCAGCACTCTAGCAGTCTTGTTAGCATATGAAGAGGTTGAGGCGAGCGGCCTGTCATTATACGTCCATTGTTGACAGGCACCCTTAATAGGTGGCCATTTCCGTCTCCGGCTTTCGTCATATGTGCGTGGTTCTGGAGGAGAACATGTGGTATTTAAGTATTTAAGCTCGTAGTCGCCATTAGTCCTGAAGAGAGGCGGCAAGAGATGGCGAGGAACGCGGTCACGAGGACGTTGGGCATCGGCGCCATCGGCAATGCAAACAGTGGAGTCCAGTCAGATGGGTACAGCACAGAACGGAGGCGCAGCAGCCCAGGGGTCCGTGCACTTTTGTGGGCTACAAGCAAATCCTTCGGGTGTCCTCTTGGATCAAGCCGAGAGAGCAGCTTCCCAAACATCCTCACCCCTGACAGCATCCCCCGGTTCACCATTCCCAGCCTGCTGGTGCAGAACGGATTCAAGTCCCAGGAGAGCGTCGAGGAACCGTCAGAAGAATCAAGAGCGAGTCTTCCGTATCCTCCTCTTTTTTAAGAGCAGGGTTGGAGGTGTCGGACCGCAAAGCCGAACGCAGCGTCTCAGTCCCGTTGACCCAAAGGAGGAAGAGCCGCCTCCCGAGGGAGCTGCCTTACCATCGTTTGGGAGCCGAGGCCCAGCACTGCTTGGACCCACCCAGCAGGGCGGCGCTCTCCCTGCCCCATTTAACCAAGGTGACCACAGTTTATGGCTTCGTCACCTTGAACCAGAGCCCCCAGATGGCCAATGAGGAGGAGCTGCTCTGCCAGGCCGGGCTGAGGCGTTCCAACAGGGTCGAGGAGAGTCCAAGCGATGCCTCTGAGGACGTCAAAGGCAACCCACCTGAAGCCAGCACTGGTCTAAGCAAGGAGGCTGACAGGACGACATTCCCAGCGATTTCTTCACGCAGACAGGAAGCTGAAGCGCAGACTCTGTGTGGCCATAGAGAAACGGACGCCCTTTTGTCGCTAACCACCTCAGCGGAGTAGAGGTGTTCCTGTCGCTGTGCAAAGACTAACGTTGTCACCTTCAAAATAAACCTGCCGCCTCCTGCTGTGTGCCTCAACCACGTGAACGCTGTTTTTATTCCACTCACTGCAGGTTTTTTCCCAGCCTTTATGCGAAACGTCAACACATATTGCTTTCCTACTCCTCTGCCTTCTGAAGAGAGAAAGAAGACTGGCGCCGGACGAAGAGAGTCCCTCCAGGTCCGAATGACAATAGCGTGGTAGCGTACTTCATGTGCAGGACAGTTATGCAAACCCCCAGGGTTTTTTTTTAGGGCTTTATAGTCAAGTAGGTGTCTCCCGTGATGTGCGTTGTTAGCTCCCTCACGCCAACTCCATCTCTGTCTTTAGAAAGCATAGAAAAGGATTGTGCATGATGGACAACCTTTGCAAAAACTGCAGTTTTCCTTCAATGTTCACCTTTCTTCTGCACTGTGCTCGCTGCTCACATGATAAGCATTTGCATATAGTTTTTATTTTTCTTCCTGCTACGGTCATCCCTATTCAGCTCACGTACTCTAGGGGGCATATTTGCATATTAGGTTAGGCTTGCTATGATATGCTGTGATCTATTAACCAGCCTCAAGGTCCTCTTTTCATTAGCTTTTTTCTGACCTAATTTTTCCAAAAATTGCAACTATATTCTTTGACTTGTTTCATATCACAACCTTTTAACAAAAAATACAAAAAACTCTGACTAAAGTCTTAATATTAACAAAAAAATGTTACACTAGGACGAAACATTGTCTGAATATATTTTCACAATATAAGAAAATATATACACATTTGTACAACTAGGTTTGTATTAACAGCAGTACAACAAAAAATAAGGTTGTAATTTGGGGAAAATTAGGATGTGACATCCTGGGAATAAAATAAAAACTATGGGAATAAAGTCCGTGTTAGAAGACAGACGTAATATTTGTGAAATGGAAAAACAAATATGGGAAAAGGAGTGGTGGGGAAAAAGGCAGGCTGTTTTTTGAAATACAGTATGCATAACCAGTAAGCATATGGACCTATGGTGGGCATATGCAACATGGGTTGGATTATTACAAAATGGGAAATATTCGAGTGGCCCCCGTATACTTGATATTACTCTATGGGCCTGGGCTCGCCCCCGCCTCCTGCCCCAAGTCAGCTGGGGTAGGCTCCAGCATACCCGTGACCCCAATGAGGATAGAAAACGGATGGGCCCTGGCTCGGAGAACTTTAAACCCCCTTCGTTTAAGCTCCGGCTCACCCAGACCTTTCATTTAGAAAAAGGACCGGGGGGGTTAGCACAACTTCACATACATCCAAATGTGCAGTTGGATCAGTGTGCTATTATTTTCCCCAGCCCAAACTTTAACATTGAATTGTACAACTTTGGACTTGGACTGGATCAAAGGTGAGCTCATGGAGATAAAAGCAATGATGGTGGCGGCGTTGCCTCAAATGCGCTCGTATCCCCAACGGGGCATCTTATTGAAGGAATGCTACGGTTGGTGGTTTCCTCGGTTTATTTCCATTTCAGATATTGGCCACGCGATCTCTCAGCATGAACACACAAGGATGTCAAGCCGGGTTCGGATAAGGTTTGATGGAGGACAAAGAGCAAGAGATGGAGACAGCTGATGGACATGGAATCAGCCTGCATGTAACTACAGTCTCGAACGTGAGCTCCACTGCTGCATGCCTCTCTTTTGGCATAGGAAGAGCCTGCATCCCAGCCTTCTCACATCTCCCCCGCACAAAAAACACTGCTGTCAATCGCATCATTGAAGAAGTCCTTGACGACGACAAGAGGAGGGGATTTATAAACAGTCGCCATCTTGATGTAATGTGATGACATACGTGCATCCGCTTCCGCTCTGTTTTGGTGTTTTTTTTGCCTTCGTAGGTAGAGCTACAGTCAGAGTAAGAAGAAGAAATGTCCTTTCTGAAGGGAAGCACCTGTGGGAGTGCTTCAGTAGTAAACACTCACCCCTCAAGAGACCTCTTCAGGACAAAATGACTCAAAATTTGAATAGGACAGCATAGTCTGAACATGCATTATGTGCGTTTGTGTTATCAGGACTTGGATCCGGTGCATCTGCAGCATATAACGCTTACATAAACACATCATGTTTACTTTCTCTTCATCAGCTGAGCAAAAAGACCACAGCTAAAAAACACAATCCTAAATTGGGAGTTCACTGCAGCATTCTTTTTTTTCCTTCCCTTGACTGCAGCAGACCTGCATGGCAAAAGCTCTGCGGATGATACTAGAAAAAAATATTATTAAATATTATTAATATTATTATTACAAGCCTCGAGTGAAAAACAAACCTTCCAACTCATGCACACCTTTGAGAGAGCAAGTAGGCTCCCTCACCTTCCGGCCTAGGAAATACTCTCGAGCAAAAATATGACATTATCACATGCTTTGGAGACAGAGCTGAATGGGTCACAAACGAATTTAAGAGTCTGCAACCACAAAGAAAGCATGATACCTGCAAGCACAGATTCAATGTGCACAATCGCAGCTCCACCAAAAAGATCACTGGGCTCTGTGGTGATGTCATAAACCTTACAGAGGAAAATAGAGCACAGAGCAGGGAAACCAAAACACTAAAAGAAGAAATCGAGGAGTCGTGCGTTGATCTATGGAACGGAAGAAAATAGAGCATTATGCAAGGATGTCAAGGTTTTACAAGATGATGTCAGGGCAATATTGGAAGATGCTGCCGCCCTCATGGCAGTTAAGAAGTCCTAAAGAAGAAAATAGAGCATTATGCAAGGATGTCAAGGGTTTTACAAGATGATCCAGGGCGCTATTGGAAGATAATGCTGCCTTACGCGCTGCCCTCAAGGCAGTTAAGAAATCTTAAGGAAGAAAATAGAGCATTATGCAAGGATGTCAGGGTTTTACAAGGTGATCCAGGGCGCTATTGGAAGATAATGCTGCCCTCAAGGCAGTTAAGAAGTCCTAAGGAAGAAAATAGAGCATTATGCAAGGATGTCAGGGTTTTACTAGGTGATGTCAAGGCAATATTGGAAGATACTGGTGCCTTACGTGCTGCCCTCAAGTCAGTTAAGAAGTCCTAAGGAAGAAAATAGAGCAATATGCTACCTACAACAGGGTATCAGGGTCACATTATAAAAATCTGAGATTTGAAGATTTAAAGTCACCATTTTACAAGAAAAATGTCAGCATATTACCTTAAACTAAGGCAGTGGTTCTGAGTTATTTTTTTGTTGTGGAAAAAGTTGTCAAATTAGGAAAAAAACTAGGAAAAAGGTAATTTTACATGTAGTTTGATGAAAATTAAACTTGTAAATCTACGAGAATAAATCCAGAATATTACGCGTCACTCTCACGCTTCTCTACTTCAGCTAATGTTCACTCTTACTGCGTCCGACGGCTGTGAGAGGCCTTGATCACGCAGTTCAACAATCCGAGAGGGACGAGCGAAAGCTTTTTTGGTCTCCGTCATCAAGGGATCACAACTGTCATGCCCATTCTTGCCAAGATTCTGTCTTATAAAAGGCTAAACTTTTCATCAGCTGCTTTTTCACTTTAATGCTTGTTTGCAATAAATTGCTTACTCAAAAGTTTGTCTTACTCCCGTTTCTTCCTGCATTTCAAAGCTCGCAACAATGTCAATTGTTGCAATTTGCCGCCAAAGGTCAGCAGCATTAGAAAATGCTCATGACAGTAACCTTATTTCTGGTGGCACGTTCTCTCCAAGAGACTTCAGGTGCCATTTTCATCTTGTTCCGTCACAGCTTTCCTCTTCTGTGTGAAAAACTAAGAGCCAACAATCAGAAGCAGGGACCATGACATGTCTCATACTGCTGGAAAAAAGCCACACCAACAACTTCAAATGTGCACCTCAGCTGTAAAAAACAAAAAAACAAGACTTCAGCATGAGGTGAGTACTTTTAATTGATTCCGTTTCAACATGCAAAATTCTATCAAGTGAAATTCATGCACGCCTGAAAGAAACAAAACAACATAAACAGGAGAATTATGAAAACAAATCTACTTCCAGGACTATGATGACGGAATTCAAATGTAATCATAAATATAATTAGCCTGTGCAGACTACGGTGAACAGGAAGTCATCACTAGACGTCACAGGAAGTACAACAGTGGCCCACATACCACGTGCTTGTTTACAATTCTTGGCCTGGAAAACAGCACATGGTAGGTGACACACACACACACACACACCTTGATTATTAGAAGCTAGTCATGTCTACTAGCGGTGGTGAATTGGTGAAGATGAGGGGAAAGGAACATTTGTTTTTTTCCCTTCATTTAGTCGTCGTCGGAGGAGTCTCGCTCGATGCTGTAAGCCATGAAGAAAGCGTCAGGGCGGGACGGGACGAGGGGATGACCCGGTCTCACAATCTCAAAGCCCAGGAAACTGAATGTGCGCAGGAGGGACGCTGTGGAGACACACAAAACACGTCTCACCTGAAGGCTGAGTAAGACCAAGTACTTTTTGGTGTAGTCAACTGTTAAGGATGCGTTACCTCGATCGTCACGGCCCTTGTGGAAACAGATGAACACGTGATCGCCCTGCAGCTGCTCTTCCGCAAACTCTAGCAGCAGAGCAAAACTGAAGAGAAAAATGTGTTCAGCAGCCAGTCAAGGAAGTAGTAGTACTCTGTGAGTAGTAGCAGATCTAAAGATTGGGCTCTAGTCGAGACCGGATACACTAGCCAAACGCTCATATGATGGACCAAACAAAAAAGCCTTTCCCATTCAGACAAAGGCTGAAAACACAAAAGAATCCTGATACACATAAACCCAACATAAAATAAGGGATAGGCCACATTCTCCCCACTGACCTGTCTTTGCTGCCCTCGGGCAAAGCACCGGGGGGGATCTCGACGTAGAGGTTGCCTCCTTTGAGAGCTGCCCTCCACACGCAGTTCTTGCCTTCAGTGAAGCGAGGCTCAAAGAGCAAGAAGCGCACTCTGCTGGTGGCCGGGGGAGGCGGCTCCTCCAGAACCAGCAACTGAGCGTCCTGCGTACAAAGTGTCACAGTCAAAAGTGCATGATTGTGCGTGACTACAACGTGACTTAATGGACATTTCATTTCCCAAGAAGGCGAGCAAAGCACAGTGCTCTACCTAGTGGGGACGTTAACCCGTTTTCTTTTAATGGTACCAGCTCTACCTCCTTTGTTGTGCTTGGTTGTCCACTTCAAAAAATACCAGAAAAAGCATCAAGGTGAATGCATCGTGCTAGCAAACAACAGCAGCAATGGAGAAACGAACGTTAGCATGTGTGGTTAGTGCTTCCGACCGTGCGTCCTCAGATGTTACAATGAGGCGACTGCAGACAAGTTTTGAGTGTGGCAAAACAGCAGAGCACTCCCGCCATGTACACGATCTTGCACTGTCATTTTTGCAGAAGGTTCCAAGAGTCTTTGAACTTACAGCTGCAGAAAGTGTGGGCGCAAGACGAGGCTTCTTTTCAAGTCAAACTCAAAAGTGTGACTTGGAACCCTACGAGATAAAACCAGATTTATAATCAATGTTCCCTATGATGTTGAGTTTGTGTCGTCGTGTTTTTTCATTTGCAGGCATCACCTTGCAAAACGAAAGCAACCAGGCAAGGAAAGCCAACATCACCTTCCTATTGGTGGGGGGAAAAAAGCTTGTCAGCATAGCAGGGGCAGAAAGGTGAGCCAACAGTGCCATCAAGTGGTCAACTGACAGGATGAAGCACATCATGGCTTTGATAAAGACGCGCTTTGTTGAGACAAAAACATTGTCTTGAATGGAACATCTTATCTGTTGACATAGTAAATAAATAGCAACTGCCTGGGACCTCAACGGCTTTGAAGGTAAATCATCATTTTAATAACTACTTAAGTATGTAAATGTATATTTTCTTATTTGCTAAACCTGTGCATTGATGGTCATTAAAAAAACAAAACAACACTTTTTTTTAATTTCGAGGTCATTTTAGGTCTACGGAAAAAAAGGAAACCCAACAAAGCAAGATTAGCAGTTTTAAGGCGAGATAAGAGGAGGAAAAAAGGAACATGGAAACAACGGAGCTTTGCAGTAAATAGAGCAGGAGTTCTCAAATGGTCTCCACTTGGGAGCCACATTTTCCAATGGCCATTTAGGCACAGCCAAGTCACTTTTTTACCCTTTTGAATCAAGTCATTTTTATTTTTGAAATGATTTATTTATACTTGAATATTTAAGTGACACCACGCAACTGTGTTTGGGTTTTTTTTCATCGACAATGTCATCTTTTGAAACATGAAAAGTGCGTTTTAGAGGAGTTTATTAAAGGCATTTTGTCAAAAATAAATACATAAAACGTACATTGTATGCTGCAGCTGAGTTCCCATCCCTGTATGCTTGATGTTTATTTATAAATGTTTTCTTGGACTACCACGGTACCTCGGCAACTACACATTTGGTACCAACAACAGCATGCTTCTGCACTCTCAGAAAAACATTCCAAGAGAGTCAGGACAGAGTTAGGCAACACAGCATTTAAATATGCGGCATGATGTGCAAAATCCCTTAAACTTCTCGCCGTGTCTTACGTTAGGGGAATTGATGGCTATTTTAAAGGAACGTGAAATGAATGGACACGGCCAACGTCCTGTTTTGAAACTGTTGATCGCTCACTGTCAACGTTGTATGTTGGGAACGTCTTGTCTCAAACGTTGTTATGCGCTTGCAAAAGAGGTTTTTCGTCTTACTGAAGAAAGGACGACCAACTGTGCAATGAATATATACAAGGGATGTCTCATATTGGCTTTTTTTTTTGCAGATATTCGATTTTGTCCGACTCCCAATTTCAGATTGTGACACAACCGATACGGATGTGTGTAAATATCCCACATCTAGCATGGTGGAATTAACATATAGCTGATGTGAAGCTAATGGATACGGCATCAGCCGTTCGCTTCTCTGCGTGGCTGTAAACAAATATGGCCAGCTGAGGAGTCTCTCGCGGAAACTATTCCCAGTGTTTTTTTAACAGTCACTACCCATAGACATGAATGAACACAGTTTTCCACAATGTGGGCAAATCATGCTCTCAAAATGATGTTCTGATCATGCAGTTAGGGAGCCAAATACTACTTACTGGGTTATATTATTAGGTAAATACTATAAGGCATTGGTTCTCAGTTATTTCCCGTCATGCCCGCACCCTCAGGGGACAGAAATATTTTCCAGAACAGAAATATTTCAAAAAATGGATAATATCCTTTTATACTTGAAACTGAAACGGGGAAAATGCAAGAAAATGGAAAGCGGTGAAGCATGCAAGCGTATTTAAGAGGCCCACTGAATGTTGAATATGATGAATTTGGTTCTGGGTGGTTTGCCAACCCTGGCGAGCGGACCCGCTGCCTCACGCTCAGATGAAGTTACAGATGTCTGCCATCTCCTGGTGCACAAATTCACCACAACAAGGTTGCAACTTAAAAGGGCAATATCAGTTTTCATTATGGGGAAATAAATGGTACCGATGTTACATTTCCAAGCCAATATCGGACATCCCTAATTGTTATGGATAAGTATATACACGTTATCATGTATTTGCTGCAGGAGAGAAGGTCGGGGCAGCATAATGATTAGCACATTAGCCTGCACACCGTTAGATAAAACACTATGTTGACACATTGCAGCGTGAATGAAAGCCCGTCCTTTTAGGGCTG
The DNA here is from genome assembly GCA_024372805.1 of Oostethus manadensis. Classification (NCBI taxonomy): domain Eukaryota; kingdom Metazoa; phylum Chordata; class Actinopteri; order Syngnathiformes; family Syngnathidae; genus Oostethus; species Oostethus manadensis. The sequence continues at coordinate 4,014,945 of QODF01000233.1, read as the reverse complement.
CAGCATGTTTTATGTAACCAGGGAACCCCCAAAGAAAATAAACAGAGGAGAAGGGCAGAATGTAACCACACCATAAGAAAACCATACCTGTTGTCTTCTTTCTTGTTCATTTGACTGTTCGTGATTTCAACTTTTTACTCAGGGTTCTATGTTTAGTTAGTGTTAGTTCTATGTTTATTTAATGCTCTATGTTTACTTGGAATTCTAACTTGCACTGAGTCGCCAAACAAAGTTCCTAGTTCGCGAATTGTTCACTTACAAAGGCAATCAAGTTTTTCTGATTCGGATTTACCGTGTTCAGAACGTCTTAGGTTGCATGAACCTGACACTAATATATATTAAACAGGAACAGGACTCAAATATTGCTAAATTGGACAGTTTTAAACATCATCATCAAGCACCGATATAGAGGATCTTTGACTAGCGCGTTTGCCGTAGGTCCTAAAAAGAGCACTCTACTCAGAACCCATGTTGACCACATTGAGTAGAGCTGAATAGCATAATATATATATATTTTTTTTTTTTTACAATATATAATACGTTTCAGGAAAAGTAGAGTCAACTTACAGAGTAGAATAGCTTAGCTGAAAGATTGCGATCCCGCTGGTCATTCCCTCGCCCACCTGGGATCTTCAGGGGTGGGTGAGGGGCATCAGGAGCACCACAGAGGCCCCGGACACGGGTTACTGCAACAGCGGGAGCACCTCCGGGGACTGGAGATACTGCAAGGAGAGAGCAACACGCGTAAAGCCATTGCCAAGTGAAATATATAAATCAGAGCTGGCACCCATTTTATTGCCAAGTGACTCATCTGGGAAGTCAAACATTTGCTCATTCTTTTAAAATCATACTCAGATTAATCAGTGACTGGCCACCATCTTGAAAAACATGAGAATGATGAGCAACTTGGAAGAGGAAGTGGGTTTGTTAGCACATAGCTGATGACCAATAGAAGCACAAGTGTCCTTTTTCAGCACAACAATCTCAAAAACGTCCCACCAGAGTCCACTGGGAGTCCAATGAGAGAAAGAAGGGCAAAAACAGGTAGTTTACTGACAGTAAGACCCACACAAAAAAGTCTGTTCATAAAGTTCTCAACAAGCTGGCAAACTTTAAAAATTAAAATGCTAATTTTAAGGTAAAGGCAATCAATAAAGCAGAGTCAGACAATTATGGAGCAGGTACGACAGTATGATTTTCTTTTTTTATTGCAATTTACAAATAATAAAGACATGATTTCATGCATTTTTCGTCACTTACATTCTGTTCCTCAGTCTTGAGGAAACATTATCTTTGCAAAGGCAGAATTTTGACAATTTCTAAAGCAGGGGTCACCAACCCGTCGAATGCGATTCACTATTCAGTCTGTGGGACTTTGCCATTCGATCGCGAGAATATTAGAAAATATGTATGTTATTTTTGGCCAGTAACCCCTGAGAGCAACCAACAGGCACACACTTTGTCCACTGAACTGGCAGCAACCCACAAGCCCAGTCCCCTAAACCCGACTGGTGGTACTATTGCACACACACCAGCTTGCCTCACCATTCAAAAGATAGTGGCAGAGCGCAGCTATGTACCTACGCCCACAACAGTAATCACTGCACGGTAATCTGCCTTCGCTGCCACAAAGTTAAGGCACAAACATAACTTCATAGAAGTGCAACTCATAAAATTTTTTGTAATTGTTGGGATGCTCCGACCTGCCTGTCTGCCCCAAACACCAGCGCTCGTATCCGACAGCACATCATACCGGGTTGTAGTTTGCTCGTGGAGCGGATGCCACAAGCTCAACAAAAAAAAAACAACACAAAAGTAAAAGGTGCCCGAAGTCTGGCTCAGGGGCCAACTGCAACCCATGGCTCATTTGTCAGTGCATCACTGCAGAAACAAAACATTAGATAGAGATAAAAGATTTAAAAAAATACAACAAAAGGCACAAGAGAAAAACCTGAAATGTTGAAACCAACAACAAATAACTCTTTTTAACTTTGCTTTCATAACCCTTCTACAAAATGCAAACATAAATATAACATTGATGGGGAGGGGTAGATCTTGCCCAGGTTCACGGCCGAGACCAGGGATCTCCAAAAGGTTGGAGACCACTGTCCTAAAGAAACATACTTGTGTGCCTTGGCTTGGGTAGAATATCACATCTAACCATTGGCCCATTTTAGCCACACACTAACTGGATTGCGTGGACAAACAGTAAGCCATGTTTTACGAGCCGTGTGTGTGTGTGTGTGTGTGTGTAGCAGTCACACTTGTCAAATTACCGGAACTGCTGCCATGGCAACGCCACACTTGCGTCAGTGACACTGCTGCGCTACATGTGGCGCAGCAGTGTGAAATCCAATTGAGTGATTGTTGAATTAACCAACCAATGCACATGTTATGGCTGGTTCTGGAGCATCCGCTAATGCAGGTCATCTCCGAGACAAGTGCAACACTTCATCAAAAACGTGCCTTTCAGGTCTCACAAAAGATCAGCGCAGGTTAGCTTTGCGAGTATCAAAGTTTCAAATTTGTGCAGGTTTTTTTTTTTCTTTGTAACAGTTTTTCTTACAGAAGAAGCCGTCAGCACCAGTGGTGTCCTGTGAGAACAGCAGAGCGATCCTGACATAGAGGATCTTTGTCTGCAGGTTTCAACAGTAGGGCCTCAAGAGACTAATGCCTTGTCCACACGTAGTTTTAAAAACACATATTTCTCCCTCGCCGTTTAGGAATAAAATAGAGTCCACACGACCTTGTATTTAAAAAAAACGCATCCACACGTAACCGGATAAATGCATTGGGAAAGCATGCCAAACGTGTAGGCGGCAACAGTTACTAAAATTCTATCCAATCAGATTCGTCGTCTGTCATCTCGTCACTTCTGACGAGCATCCTTGCATTAAGTCCTTACAAAAG
>QODF01000233.1:3834884-4005435 GCA_024372805.1 Oostethus manadensis | reverse complement strand
ATCTACGTTCCTACCCTCACCTATGGTCATGAGCTTTGGGTAGTGACCGAAAGGACAAGATCGCGGGTACAAGCGGCCGAAATGAGTTTTCTCCGCAGGGTGGCTGGGCTCTCCCTTAGAGATAGGGTGAGAAGCTCTGTCATCCGGGAGAGACTCGGAGTAGAACCGCTGATCCTCCGCATTGAGCGGAGCCAGATGAGATGGCTCGGGCATCTGGTTAGGATGCCTCCCGAACGCCTTCCCGGGGAGGTGTTCAGGGCACGTCCAACCGGTAGGAGGCCTCAGGGAAGACCCAGGACACGTTGGAGAGACTATGTCTCTCAGCTGGCCTGGTAACGCTTCGGCATCCGCCGGGAAGAGCTGAAGAGAGTGGCCGGGGAGAGGAACGTCTGGGCTTCCCCGCTTGGGCTGCTGCCCCCGCGACCGGACCTCGGATAAGCGGTAGAAAATGGATGGATGGATGAATGTTGATATTGTGTTTCCACACAAAAACAACACAACTTCTCATCCTGTTTGCTGACATGCCATGCCCAAGTCAGTGAAGCTAAGGCTGGGAAGTCCGAGGACCGCATACTGAAAAACCGATCAAGTGAAATGGGGCTGCATTTTGATATGTTTACATTTTTCAAGTTTGGAAAAAGGTTTGTCTGATATCATATACAACCATGCATTCATTTTCTACGGTGCTTATTCTCACTACAGTGGGGTTGCGGGCTGTGCTGGATCTTACCCCAGCTGACTGCTAGTTAGAGGCAGGGTACACCCTGGACTGGTCGCCAGTCAATCGGGGCCCATATAGTCAACCATTCACAATACAGAGTTTCCAACTAACCTAATATTTTTGGAATATTATGCATATTTTTGGAATGTGGGAGGAAACCGTAGTACCCGGAATATATGTACAGTATGTATGCACAGTAGTGTTAAATAATAGCAGTGCAATGCCACTAAGTAGATGAAGTACTTTTAGTAGTATATGTTTATTGCTACATGGCAGACAAGTTACCAGTAGGTGCAGTAGATTCTCAGAAAACCAACAAGACCCAGCATTCACGGTATGCATGCTGTTAACGCTGTGCAATTTGGCAATGAGTTGAAAGGGGGTGTCCATAGCAGTGCCTGCCATTGACTTGACCAACTTTTCTGTTTCTAGGCTTTGGCAATCCTCGGAATCCCTAAACTAATATTTAGTTTTTTTATAATTGCTTCACATCTCAATCAGCTTGTGGCACCTTTTAGCTGTTATTCCACTCCAAGATCCCTCCACACCCCGCAGGGTCCAGTATTTACTTTACTTGGTATCAGACCAATAGCATCATTTTCTGTATCGCCAGAGGGCTAATGTACTTTACTGTACAGCTATTTTCCTGGGATGACACCATCTACAGGCCAAACACGCTCGCTGCGCATGTTTTGTCCCTCCCAACCAGTCTCACTTGTGCTTGTCAATCAAGGTGCCAACACGTAGGGCGTGTCCAACTCTGCATAAGAGTGGTCAGCAGCAGCAAAGCAAGAGTCCGTAGAGAGCGGCTGCAGGATTTCAACAAGGTACGTTCTCGAATCCCCTACTGTGTGCATGCAGTTGCATATTACACCTGCAAGACAGGAGCGCCTTTCATGCAGGCCTGTTGTGCAATCAGCTCCAGGGTCCTATTTTAGGACATGTGCTGTCAAACTAGGCCTGCGCTCAAACCAAACACATCTTTGTTGCATCTTGCAGCTTAGTAATGTGTTCTCATTTGCAGTCTTGCGTGATGGTATTTTAGAAGCGTCCGTCATTTCAAATATTTCCATCAAGGACAAGTAAGCCCGCACCATCGTCTCACGTGCTCGTCTTTGACCGACTTTAATACTGACGCATCTCGTTCAGTGCCCTACGACAGGATTTTGTCCATTCAAAAACTCAGCGAAGTTCCAAATCCATGGAAGGGGTTCACCATGAACCGTTGCCTGGCGGTGACGCTGGCCGTCCTGCTTGTGAGCGCTGGGGTCTACCAACTGCACAGTGAGTACTTTTGTAGGCCTTAAGTGGCTTTGCAGTACATATCAAGTATAGCATGTACAGAATGGTTTCTTCATTGTATTGCATCTTTTGTGCCCCACAGACGCTGTTGACATGTTTGTGGAGGAGACAGGTCTGAAGTCTTTCTATGGAAGTCTGCAAGATGGTTCAATAATGCAGGTATTAATATCCATCCATCCATTTTCTATGCCGCTTATCCTCATTAGGGTGGCGGGTATGCTGGAGCCTATCCCAGCTGACTTTGGGCGGGAGGCGGGGTACACCCTGGACTGGTCGCCGGCTGGGATAGGCTCCAGCATACCTGCGCCCCTAATGAGGATAAGCGGTATAGAAAATGAATGAATAAATGTGAATAATACTTAGTGTTGTTTTTACAATAAATATTTTGTGATATGATGACAGATCATTCTATTTAATGTACTGAAATATACGGTATTCTACGTAAGGGTGTCACGAGACAATACATGTGATTTGGGTCTACAAGAACAAGGTGAGATTTTACATTTTTTACCTTTAGGAAAAGTACAATGAAAATGATATGGCAATGTACTGCAATCTACTAATTGCATTTCTACTACATTACACTCTGCTGCACTGTATGTGCATGCCAGTTGCCCCGCCTCCACCCACCAAGACAAAGAGACAGTATGACACACCGAGGTGCGGAAATCAATGCACAGAGTGAACTCCCTGTTTGGAGGGAGGAGACGAGGAAAACAGACACACGTGCACATGGCAATACTGAAAACTGAGGCTAGCAAAATTATATAGTGGGATTTATTTATGTATTATCGTCCCAGGCCTTGTACCCGCGAGATGTTTTTTTTTCCTGAACATAAATTGTCCATCGGTATGAACGTGAGTGTGAATGTTTGTTTGTCTATACGTGCCCTGCGATTGGCTGGCGACCAGTCCAGGGTGTACCCCGCCTCCCGCCCAAAGCCGGCTGGGATAGGCTCCAGCATACCTGCGACCCTAATGAGGACAAGCGGCATAGAAAATGAATGAATGAAAAAAATCTTGTCAGGTTTTGTTCTTGTGAGCTCTTGTGACACCCCTAATTATATGTAATCTTATTATAGTAAGTATTTTAGCCCATTTTCTCCGCTGTAAATAAGCAACTTTTCCTTCTTGTCCCACTCCAGATTTCCCTGTGGGACACATTCTTGTGGTGGTGGGGATCTGAAGAACTGGGAGTCATACGAAAACGGAAGAAGCCTGTTGGCAGTAAAATCATGCTGAAACCCAAAACTACAAAACACTAACATTTGGTAAATCACACATCAGCAAGTTAGCATACTTTGCGTTTAATGATAATTGCCATAATTTCTGAAGATTATGAATGTACATGAATGGCGTACAGCATCACAACAACACTTCCCGTAGGACTGCAATCTGTTTGTGGTGGGAGGGCACTAAATGATGTCTTTTTTTTTTGGAATAACTGGTCATGAAAAAACAAAACAAATATGTTATTAAATACAAATTAACTTTCTTCTACTGCTTATTTTTGTCACGAATGTAAATGTCGCAAACAAGACTGCGCGGTGCTTTTAGATGGGAGAGAAACCCACAGCAGCACCTGCTGCTTCATGTTGTCTAAAATGACCAATAACACCAGAAAAAAGTTGGTAGATTTGTCGCTAGCCCCTGCTGCAAATGAGAGTATTGAGAGGAGTATGAATACTTGTGAAGGCGTAACTAGTTAGTAGTAGTCAGCATGATCCCTCCTGCTACATCTTCTTCTTTTCTGGCCAACCAGACGCATACTGTATGAGCTGCACTAGCAAGCATATCGCCACCTATTGCACAAAATGGGAAACACCGACTGTTAGGACTCGTGACTGAAGAATATATGAAGGAATTTAGAAAATGCAGTATGCTCCCAACTGCACCAGTGCAGTATGAATACCTGTAAAGAAAAGAAAGCACTATTGGCAGAACACCTGCACAGTCACATTGCTTCTGATTGGAAAGTGTATCTGACGTGTCCAATAGCTTGCATCGGGTTTCAGCTTTCAGCGACAGCCGCACTCCTTGGCTACCACGTCGGCAAAGACCGAGAGAAAGGTCCCGTGCTGGTTCAAGTCCACCACCTCCAGGGAATCGTAGGCCACGGGCACACAGCACGGGGCTCGCTCGCGCACGTTCCCGTTCTCAATGTGGAAGTTGACCAAGACAGCGTGGCTTTTGGTGTTGACCAGTGGTACCGTGCACTGGCCTTGACAGTTTTTGATGTCGGCAGTGTCCGGGCCAACCAGATACCTTTCGAGGGACACTGTGAGGCTCCTCAGGGCGCACACTCTCCCCGGGCCGCTGGGTTCAGCTCTGGTGGCCCTCGTTTGTGGCAGCATCTCCCGGCCCACCGTCTTCAGGGCCTTCAACAGAAGGAACGCGCAATACTGGCTTTCTCCTGTGTGAGGCGGAAGAAACAGCACGTCACGCTGCAAAATAGAGGAAAACAACTTGTGTCTCTTTTGTGCAACGGTCCCAGTATCCCATGTGTGTGTAGAGTTCTCTGTTGTCATAATCACGTTGTCACATTTGTCCCCAAACTTCTATGATTCAGTCTTGTAGCCCCATGAACATGAGAAGATAGGATACCAGGTTTTGCCAGTGTCCTGTGCTCTTAGGCTCCCGTGTTCCGAACGTCCGATGCTCCAAGTTCCCATTCCCAGTATAGTCATTTTCCCCAAGAGCCTCTGATCTAGTACCTCACATGCCTAACGGCTTATGACCCAATGACGCTGGAACCATTACGTCCCACGTTTCAAGGAGCTCGCTTTGCCAATGGCCTCTGCTCTTACAACCCAGTGCTCCCGAAAACCGAGCTTTGTTGTTGGTTGGATTTCTTTTTGTACTTCAGACACCGCTTTGGCATGGTTACCGAGCTCCTTCAGTTTGGCAAAGAATGAGTATGCCGGGTTAAACCACAGCCATCATGAGTAGACCAAAAAGTGGGGCGCTGACCCACTGGAAGAAAAAAATGTGGGATGATTACCTTCCAGAATGTAACCATGCAAAAGACACATTTAGACCCAGAATGACTACAAAGTAACCAACACCAACACTTCATGATTCATTCTGTCCGATAAAACAAAAACATGTACCTGAGGGCAGGTCCACCTTGGGAAAGGCGCAGCGTTCCAAGAGCCTCTTCAGCCTCTCGATGCTCCTCTGACCTCCCTCCTGCTCTTTCAGCACCTGCATGATCTGCATCTGGTTGTGCTCCAAACTCTTCCTGAGCTCTTCCCGCAGGTCAGGGGGCATGGCCAGCTCTCCTCGGTGGGTGCTGAACATGGAGCCCGTGAAGGAGAAGATGGTGGGAGCAGAGGAGTTCATCAGCTCCGCCAGCAGGGACTCGCTGGACGACAAGCCCAGAGTCAGAGGGGGCAGAGCCTGCAAGGAGTCCAGCTTCAGCGGAGACGAGAACGGACGTTTCTGTGGCGGCAGGACGCCATTCAGGAACCTCCTCAGCTCGCACAAGAGCTGGAGGGGCTGAGATGAGCTGTCGGGAGGTTGGATTTAGATGTTGGTGCAAAAATGTTATTCAAACCAAAGGACCAACAGGATAACCTGGTGTCACTTTGTTCTTCACTATCGAATAGAACAACAGGAGTCACGCCGCTTCTTCTTCTTGTGTTCCCGCCGCCTAGAACTTCTCTGATTTTTTCCCCTGCGACGTGCAGAAGAAGATGAGAGCGGGCACGGAATAAGACAATGCAAAAAATGTAAAAAACACACATACTCATATCAGGAAATTGACTATCAACAGAGATCATCCATCTTTGCTGTCCCACTGATGCTCGTCCGGTCAGCAAAATGTACTGGGTTCCTTCTGAGAGGCACACAGCCTGGAATTAAAAACCAACACACACCGTAAGAGCCTTGTGGACAGCATCCTTCACATTTAAGATGGCTTTCAGGAGATGTACCTGCGTGTTGGGCTGCAGGGACTGACTGATGAAGGTGATCTCGTGCAGGTCGCCTCCACTGATGGGACTCTCAAAGGTCAAGAGGAGCACGGGAGTACGTTGGAGCAAAGGAGATTGTGGGAGGCCAAAAATGAGGGTGAGGGCTTCTCTATTCTCCTCCTCAATCAAGAACACTAATGAACAAAGCAAGACACCAAAACAAACGCTGTAATCATGGCTTATCTTCAAGGTTGTGGATGTTCATGGAAGCAGGAGATACTTCTAAACCTCATTAGATATAACAACTTCATTTATTTTACTTCAATAATGATTCGGAGTGCATGAGAAAGTGTGAAAGAAAACATTCAACCGGAAGGCCCTTTACTGTAATAACAAAAAATATTACACAAGAAAGCAGCAACAGAACCAATGTTGTAATAGTAGGAAGGAACAAATTGTGTAGCCAACATCTACGTAGCTGATGAGTTGATTGCAAACAACAGTAGAGCAAGGGTAGCATGCAGGAGTTTCACACCGACAGCTCACCATTTTAAAGAGCATGCAGAGGTAGATAAAGCTGATACGTCCAAGGAAACTATCGGAGGCATCAATAAGACAATGGCTACATTTTACAACAGTGGCGTTTACGCTCCAAGCAGTAACGCTCTGCAGGGTGCCGCGGACAAATAAGGCCGTTCACGAAGGAGATGCGTGACAGTTACGTTAAACTTGTGTCACCAGATTGAGAGCGGAAATCTTCTTCTAGATGGACTTGATGCCCGCCAAGGACATGAGCAGTTCCCATGTAATCCATGGATCCACGGAGATGTCGGTTCTGAGCCGAGTATACCGAACGTGCAACTGCAGTCTGAAGTAGCGGATGTGGCCGTGCAGTATATTGCAGTTCTTCAGACAGGCTGGACCGGTTCGCAGTGGATGATACCAAACCTTTTAGCCATGGGGAAAGTATTATTACCGGCATATTGTCTATTCAAATGGATCAACAAATACATGCTGTAGGGCGGCCGGACCTGAATACAATCCGAAGCACAGCACCAGTCAAATGTTTAGACGGTCTCGTTCGATAGCATGATCTCCAGACTTTTGATGTTGCTACTGAACGTGAAAAATACAAGCCGTGTGTCCTTAAGCGTATTTTCAATGAGTACATCTAAAAACGAGCACAGCATTATTTACCCTAGTGAGGCCATGCAGCATAGAAGATGTATGGATTTATCGACTTCATTACCTTCAGTAGGAAGCAGCGCCTCCAGTCCAGTTCTATGCCTACCCTTGGCTTTCAAGCCCAGCTCCAAGAGCACTGAGGGATTCCCAGACGCCGTACAGATTCCGAACGAGGTCATACCTTCGTGTGAAAGCTCACTGTCATTCCCTGAAGCCTCTCGTATGGCAGCGAATACGTCTTGCAGAAAGCACGCTGCAGTTTGAGGGACCAGATGAGAAACTGTGGAGCGAGATGGGGCCACCTCTTCTGTATCTCCTGCTTCTTCTGTGGGGCCCTGTTTGTGTTCTGTTGACGGACCTGCAGAAAGAGACGCAATAAGACCACGTCTGCTATTAGTGCAGTAGGAGAGCATATACAAATGAAAAAATCAATCACACATCAAGATACAAAGAAGTGGTTTTGTCACAGTACATGAATGTCCCTCACTACAAAAGCATCAGATTAGGGCAAGCAAGTGGAGGCTCGGCTGCAGGAGATCATCCACCTTCTTGCAGCAGGCCTCCAAATCTTGTCTTTTTTAATGCACAGCATAGGACACTTGGTCAAGAGCGGTCGTGGTCCGAGAGAGCAGCCCCACTCCGACAACAGGTCCGCAAAGCTCTTGGCCTTCTTTAATGCGGGACACGTGCTATCCAAACTACTTATTATTACCATCAACACTAAAATTCTCTTGTATGCATAAACAAATCTGTATACAGTACAGCAAATCCGAGAATTAGTTATAATAAATGATTGGTATGTTGATCTATCTATACATCCATCCATTTTCTAGGCCGCTTATGTACAGTGTCTGAAGGATTAATGATCATGCATATTTGTGTGGCTCGAAATAAACAATCACGCGAACAACCAGTAGGCTTCGCTACACATCTGAAAACAAAGCCCGGTCGTCTGCCAGCCATCCATCCAAAGGAGGTTTTCCCAGCAGTTTATGTCCGTAAAGTGTGTCTGGTAGGAGAGTGGAGCGCACAGAGAGGAGAAAAAGAACCCCGGGAAGGTTGGCAAGAGGAGTGGCAAGTCCAGTGACAGCTGCGTACGCGCGGTTCGAAGCGGGCGGACGGCGCTGGACTGTCAGAGCAGATATTTCTGTTTAGTGCCGCCTGCCAGAGACGCTCCTCATGTCATCGCCGGGTGCCTGCTGTCACTGCCTCAAAAGAAGGGCCGGGAAAGCGAGTGCGTGTTTGTGCACGAGAGTGACAGCGAAAGTCGAGCAGCTGTCTCCCGAGCGTCTCCGCGCTGTTGGTTTGCATCACGACGGCGCTCGGTCACCTTTTCGCGCGTCGCCGCGTCTTATAAGGCAGTCGGAATTAGCCGCCGCGCTAAAAAAAGACTCCGTGGTGGTTGGATGAGTGTCAGTTGTGTGCGGGAGGTACAGATCACGGGAAATATTGGGCAAAAAATAGCGTGTGCACTTCAGGGTCAAGTCAAAGTCAGCGCTTTGATATCCCATCGATTGCGCAATCTTCCAGCGGTATAATTAGCCAGGCGGTGATGGTGACTAAAGAGTGTCTGCTAACAGATTCGCCAACAGCGCCAATCTAGAGGCTTTTTGCCAAAAGTGTCTCCCGTTGACTGTTTGATTGCAATCATCTGCTCCTGGAGGGCCGTCTCCTGATCACTAACATGTGCCCGTGACCCGCTCCGGATGGTCGCAGCGTGAGGTAATGGAATGTTTAGGAAGTGTAGCATGCCCGAGAAGACCGTTTTGTACGACCCAACCGGCTGAGGACACCGGAAGTCATTTCCCGTCATTGGAAAATGATGACCGATCCGTCTGTGCTTGTTCTGACCTTTGGAGGGCGCAAACCAGGCCTGAATTATGCTCGGCATCAGCGGCGACAGAGCTGCGATTGGTCGGCGTTTTGGGGTTTCTCCTGCTGCAAAAGTGCCCGAAATTGGCCGAACTCTCAGAAAGGAAGGCGCACGGTGAGGAGCATCTCAGCAAACCCACGTAGGGGCAGGCAGATGTTTGGACTCGCTTTCTCGTGCATCAGAAGGACAAGGTGTCTCCAAACTTTTGACCCTTAACGTACTAAAAAAAAGTCATTTGTGCTGCAAAGTGTTACTGAAACAAGAACAGTCATTCACAGAAAATTAATAAGTCATTTTTTCAGTTGGAATCAAGAACCGTATTGACTTGATTATAAGACGCGGCTCATTCTCATGTGCAAAAATATCAATTCGATCATGCTTTTGATAATCAGTAAAATAACTGCTGGATGACAATTTAAAAACAAGGATAACATAATTCATAGCTACTTAAAAGTTAGGACACAATTCTAAAGTTAGCATTGTGGTGCTTCCCCTGTTCAATGCAAAATTGCTAATAATAATAATATAGTAACAGTCTGGTATGGTCGCCCTTACCTTTTTTAAGTAACGAAAGCTGGGAAAAGGGTATCGTATCTGTGAAAATTGACTTTAGATTTATGCTGCAAAAGGTAAATGCTTGTCTATGTAAGCCATGACCACAAATAGAATTACAATGCAAGATGATCTTTTGGTTTTGTACTAAGCAGTTGAACAATGTTGCAACTACAGCCATTAAAGTTTATTGTTGTTCCCTTTTTTTGAGGGGGGGGGGTAGCAAGACTGAAGCATTTACCTGCATATAACCCGTTTAAGGATTCTTTTTCAGATTCCAGTCCTAAAATAACAGCGCAAGAAACAGTGCCCCGTGAACTCTTGGGTTTAAAAATAACACCCGCATCCAGCAGCAAAATAAGGAGAACTTGAGCCGGCCTTGGTTTCTTCCAAATAACACTGTCATCACTAATGTCTTTGTTTCAAAGACAACTTTTGACAAGGTTTTAAATAAACAATCTTGTCAACTGTGGCTACTTTAAGGTACTAAGAAGTCCTACACGCACGATCCAAAAAGGGGTTCACCAGCTTTTTCTTTAAAAAAACAAAAACAAAAATATGGTCAAGCTTCATTACAGACCATAACGCTAAGTGTGCTAGTCAAATGTCAAATATGACTCAGAGGGGCAGCCCGTCTAGGCAATATGTATGCCGAAAGAACAAATCTGCTTTGTTGCATTTAAACGACGAGTCACTAAAAAATATATTTACAAAATTCTATGTAAACTGTGCCAACAAAAAACTTGCTGCCACCGCGCTAATTCCATTTATACCCCACGTAATTTTCCCGTGATTTCCCAACCCCAATTGATTTTCCCTGCACACAAACACATACTCGTGTTGGACCTTTCCACTGACCTCTGGAAAACTTCCTGCCTTTGGCCAACTAACAGCAAGGTTCAAGTACAAACACTAACATTCTGCATGCTTGCTGGATATTGACATGCCCGAGGTGGATGCCACGTGCGTGCCCCTTTGACATTGCACAAAACTCTACCAGAGTTCTCCTCTGACTTGATGGGTACGGCAATCAATGCTGGAGGATCGCCCACACAGCGAGATAGAGGGACAGCAGAGCAGCAGTTACATCATCCCAGTATCAAAACGTTCCGGCTCGGAATCATCAGTCTCTTTGGGGATTAGTCACCTTGTTTGACTTCTGCACCTGCCACACTCCCAGACCCGACTGCCATCCAGTCAAATACATGCAAGCCATCACAATGCCTTGGTGTTACCAAGCAAACAAGAGGCATTGACATTCTTGGTTGTGGTGAAGAGCTGGGGAAAAAAACAGTTTTACTTACAACGATGTGTGCCGGTGATGGGGACCTGGCATCTTTAAGTGCTTGTCTACTCTGAAGACCTCCTGGTTGAACATCTAGCAGGGGCCATTTCATCTGTAGGTACTGAATGGCAGAAAGAAAAGACAATGGAAAGAAGGAAACAAAACATGTTAACTATGCAGAAAGCAAAAGAACCAAAGAAAAGGAAACAAAACATTTATCCAGGGGAGTGGTGAGATGTGTAAAAAACATAAGGTTGATGATGAATGGCAGGGGTGGTGACGGTGGGCTCCAGCTCAATATAACACGACTAGGGGTGTAACTAGGCCTGTCATGATAATCAATAACTCGACTAATCGAACAATTTTTAAAAATGAAGTCTGTTGTTTTGCTGGCATTGATAATTTGACATGTGCATGCATGTTTGTTCTAATTTTTTGCTCTCTCTTTACCACAGAGGCTGGACGACAAGAGGCTTCACTCTGCACATTGGTGAAGTTAGCTTCATGTTGATGGTTGTATACAGTATGTCTCTGTTAATTTCGCGTTGGCATTTGGATATTCGGCTTCGTAGCAATAGTGATGTTGTCCTCCCTCACTGTGCCCGGACTGCCCTCCAATGGTGCATGGAGGTCGCACGGCCCGGTCATTGACAAGCGGCATGTCCCACCCAGCTCTACTGAACTAAGCATGTCGAGGCGGCAACCGGAAACGTCACCAAAATTGTTGATGCTTTTACTAGCCAGTAACAGTACACATAGAGTGAGAGACAGGAAGTGTACGCTGCTTCTGTAAACTAATAAAGCACAGCCTCCTCTTAGTGAACACAAAAGTAGTGTACTGACATTGTTTAAATTTCAACTATTCCTGGAGTGACTTCAAGTTGCCTCATAAGAGCCAGTGCCTTACTGTACCCACACATCAACCAAACGTGAGCTTAAACCTGCGCTGCGTGCCAAATCACGATTATGGCGTACTTGTACACCACTAAGTACAGCAGTTGATTTCTGAAAGTGCAGTACCTTTTATGGCTTTCGACATGACCTCATACCATGAATGTGACTGTTGGAGGCTTTTTATTGGAACCCATAAAGAGGTTGGAGCGCGGCGTCTCAAGCGGGCTAGACCTCCTGACGGCTGCCGTGAATGATTGACTTGACCCATACTGTCAGACGTTTATCCCCCTCCCCCGGCCACAAAAGCCTTTCACTATTGCTTGCCGTGTCCTCGTGTCATACGTAGAAACTGATAAGCCAAAAGCAAGGGTCATGTGAAACATCTGCGTGTACGGACCGGAGTCCGCCAAATGTGATGACACACTGTATGAGCTCATGGCATAGCTTTTTTCCCCCAGAATTTTGATTTCCATTTACAACACATCAACAAAAACCTCCTTGTTCCACAAAAATCACCTCTGATGGGCAAACAACCCTATCCACAACAAGAATGTCAGCCATTTCCAGCATGGTGGTGGCCTTATGACAAACTGGAATTCGAGTTTTGCTTGCCATTGTCACGACTATTTGTTGCGCCCCCCACGAGTTGTGCGTGCAAAATGCTTTGCAAAAGGTAAAACATACTGCATATGCTCAAAGTTTTAGAATTATTAGACAAATGGTCAATAATGTATGCATAATTAGTCTTGCCAGTGCCCCTGCAAAAACATTGTGCTTGTTAGCCGCCATGTTTTTAACCAATCTAACTCAAATCTTACACACATGTGCTCGTCATTCCCCTACATTGATGTGCCAAATTTTGCGGCGATTCGATTAAATACTGTCAAGTTTTCTAGAGCAGCAGCAGCATCAGTCTGACTTTTTGGGTTTAGTACCAGCACCATCGTGTGATGTATTTGTCAGGAAAAACAACAGCATAGGAAATACATTGAGTGATTTTCACCTTTACATGTGCAGCGGTTCAGGAGGAGGGGAGTTAGCCTACACAAATACATACATAGAGTCATGTGAAAACAATCTTTTTTTGCAGTGTTTACTGTATGAGACATTTGGAGTTACTGGGAAATCTACTGGTAATAACCACTTGATGTCCTTTTTTGAACTTGCAAGTAAATTAAATGATAGTAATTTGCCTAAGTTTAGCTACTAATGTTAACTTTTATTTAATGTAGAGCAGTATTATAACAATTACACAATTGCAAATTGTTGATCGTCTCTCTGCGATTGCTTATGTGTGGTGTGGGGTCATGCTCACCAGCCAGTCGCAAGTGACGAGTTATTTTATTTGGTCTTTGAACACCAATAATTGATACGTAATTTTGAAAACAATATAATTAATCTAGTTCAATCTGTTCTCATATCTCTGGTTCCAAGAATTGTAATTTCGAGCTGGTGAACCTAGAGCCTGGTTGTTAGCATGTGATAGGATAGGAGCGTCACACATTAGGTTTTTGGCCAGCTGATCCTTTATAGTCACAGTTTATTATCCGTATGGAACCATTAGACTTTTGTGGGGTTCGTTTGTACAAATTCAAACCCAGTGCAGTTAATGTAAGTCTGACACACACACACACACACACACACGTATGTTGGGTTAAATGCATTTGTGTTGTGATGCTGCAGGAGTGCCCAGTGGTTTGAATGCATGTCCGAGTGTGTACAGCGTACGTGTGTGTATTTGAGCCAGCGCTGGTCCGAGAGAGTGTGTCGCGACCCTTCCCGAGACTGTGTCTAAATCAGTGGTAATTAGCGAAGAGTTCACTGTGGGGTGCCTGCCAGTGGTAGACGCTGGAGGGAGTTATTGACTCCATGACCACTGTTACAACCCCTGCAAGGAAGAGAAAAAAACTGTTGGTGCCTGGTGTTTCTCCCCTGCTCATTTATGACCACAAGACAGCGTTTGGTGTTGCAAAACCGCCTTTGTTGATGCTTGTTCAGAAGATTGTAAAAGTTGAGGATTTAACAGTTTCGTGAACCCCCCTATGCACCGGGCATTAATTGTCACCACAGGGGGGGTGGAAGCAGTGACGACGCTACGGTCATGTAGGAGGTAACTCAAGATGGGTGCCGGAGTGGCTGGCAGCCCAAGTGGCGATGCAGCAAAATAACAAATCCATCCATAGGTATGTCCTGTTGGTGCATGTGCACACATGCTCGCAAATATTCCAACACAGCTGCACACCAACGAGGGGTCGGACATTCTAAAGGAGGGTGAAGGAGACACCCCAAAGAGTGGCACTGACGTAAGACACTTTAGTTGCCTGTAAACACAGCAACTTTTTTTGCGTGGCTGTTCTGTACAAAAAACGCCAAAATGCTCAGCTAAGCCACTTGCTGCGTTATGCACTCCAGCACCTTCTCGACGTAGCCTCTCTGGCACTGAGATCCCAAAGAGTCGCTGCCCGATTTATCCACCTTTGCCTTTTGTATGGGGTTAGGGGACAGCAGTTGTCAGCTTTGTGTGGAACGGGCTGCTGGTTCCTTACCACTGTTTAGGCAAAGGTGGATAAAGAAGTAGCAATTTTCGGCGGCTATAGAGGGAGGGTGCCATAGCGCATGTCCTAACAAGTAGCTCCACTTTAGCACTACGATTGCAAATGTCCTCTTCACTAATCTCTCCTGCAGGTTTTACAAGCATGCCAAGGAAAACGGAGCCCTGGCAAGCTCTGGCTTTTCCGACCAACCCCCCTCCCCCTCCCCATCGACATCGCCTCCTGCCTCCGCTGCTAACGGACGCACTGCCTGTGCTCGACTAGACCACGACCTCTGACCTGACCCCCTTTCTGCTGCGCCAAGCCCCTCCTAGTCCTCCCCCCCGATATTGCAACCTGAAAACTCTCCCACTATGAGGGGAGCCTCCCGGGTAACTCAAGAGCCATTCCAATGTGACAAATTGCTCCGAAGTTCCAGGATAACTCTCTCGTCTCCGCTCTCTCTCTTCCTGCATGTCTATCCTTCCCACCCCCTTCCAACCTCAAACACACAAACACTCTCTACCACTGCGGTCGCTACAACCCCCCCACTTAGCAAGAACCACCCAGATTGCTTTTTCAGCCCTACACCCCTCATTCTTTCCCCCTAGCTGGCGCCCCTCCTCACCCGGCCGACCCCTCAATGGGAGCTAAATGACTTAATTGTTTCTGATGAAGTGAAAGACAACAGTCCTCCACATCCTTGCACTGCCATGATCTCAACTCTTCATTGGACCCAGTTTTTTTGGATTTCCCAGGGAAAGGAAAGCCTATTGGTAGAGGACTGGAGTTGTGATTATTTGGTATTTTGGTTTGACGAGTCACCTATAAATAAAAAAGTTGCTTGTCAGAAGACAAAAGGTCTTGTAATTGCTTGGGTGGGACACGGAACAATATGAATTATGACCCTGTGGTTTTATAGCTCTACCGAGCAGTAGAAGTGACACTCCAGTACATGTAAGGGTGCACAGTGTCCAGAGTAGTGTATATGAAATGTATTTAAAATGTTTGTTTTTGCTTTGGTTCTTTGATCTAGATGCAAATCGTGTTTTTTGTGTCTATGTACTGTATTTCCAAAGGATACATAGGTTGAATACACGCCATATGGAATGTGTTATCATCTGTTATAATGTGTTATATAAATAACAAAACATTTTATATTGGATTATTAATATTTATACATGCAAAACCAAACAACCACTTCATCTTAAATGAGTCATATCTTTTCTTATCACACACGCACTAGTGACCCAGAGAGAGGACGAGTTGTGATGAGAATCTGAAAAAATATATATAATTTTATTGCTATCTACCAGTATTGCAGTAATATTGAAAAGCAGTTAAAAGAAAAAGATTTTATCGTTTGACATTTTATTCCAGTCGGTGGTTCATGAATAATTCTTAATATTAGTACAGTCCCTAGTCCCTCTCTATATCGCGGTACGAATATCGACTCCTACCTATATTGTGTTTTTTACAAAAAATTACTGTTGTTTCTTTCACACTGGCTACTCAGCCAGCAGAGCAAAGCAGGCTGGACAATGCCATGGCTAAGATCGAGTGGAAAAAGGTTCCTCTCCATCTGTGAGGAAGTGGGAAGGGTTTTTTTTTTGTCATATGTATAAAAAAAAGGGTCAGAGCTTTTCTTACTGTCACTCACTAAACATATAGAGGAAATATATATTGGAAAAATTGTTTGCCCTGTTTATAAATTTTTTTTGCATGTTTGTCACAATTACAGTGAGGGTCCACAAAGCTCTCCTACCCTCATCTATGGTGATGTGCTTTGGGTAAGTCGCGGGCCAAAGTGAGTTTTCTCCGCAGGGTAACTGGGCTTTCCCCTTAAAAATAAGGTGAGAAGCATCCGGGAGAGACATAGAGAGGAACCAGCTGAGGTGGCTCGGGCATCTGGTCAGGATGACTCCCGGTGACAAACACATAAAATTGAGAAATCAGGGAGAGGGCAAACACTTTTTCACACTACTGTTTGTTTTCTTATTGCAAACTACAAGTTAGTTCACTGACGATTTGTATTCGTCTTACGTTGTTTTCTTTAAACATGTTTTCCGTGAACTGTGTCTTAAAAATGAGCTGTTGTCTTATATTCGGGTCAACACAAAACTCGAGCAGGTTCTTTTTAATCCAGGACTTGTGGAAGAAGATTGATCAAAAGGCATAATTCACTGCGGTTTTTTTGTTTTTGTTTGTTTTGCAAAAAAAGGCAAAGCCCATGACGGGTGAAAACAGAAGCCACATGCACAGCTTGTTCATTTTGAACTACAGGCGTAAAAAGACTGACCGGACCCGTCAAGCAAGTTTAAAATGTGTTTAAAATATGTCTCTCTATCTCTATCGGTGGGCGGGGGTCCATCAAGCGCTTTAGCCTTGACAGTGGTGTTAAGCAGCGGGGTGATGATAAGGGGAAAGGGGGAGGGGGACGGACAAAAACAGACAAATTGCAGCTTGGGGGTTTAGATGCAGCATATGGATGTTGTGTGTCACAGATCTGCGGCAACCCCATCTGTCAAACATGGTTGTCCATACGCAACATTGTGGCGTTTTTAGATGCCCCCCAACCCCCACGACAATTTACACATACACCCCTAATTTTGCAGCACTTTTTCAAAGATCCTCGGGGAGAAAATCTCTCGGAGGGATGCGATTGACAGCTTGCACAGATTACACGAATCAGACCTCTACTGCAATAAAGAGCTTTATTAAAGTCTGATAAGGACGAGTTAGAGAAGAGCCCATTACAATCTCAGATTAAGGGATTAAACCCTGCAGTTTGACTACAATCTGATTGCATTTCCTCTTGATCTGTTGCAGTGAGAGTAACAGGTGGAAGAAGGGGTGAGAGGGAGAAGCAAACAACAGTTGCTGAGGAGGGTGCGCTTATTTTGTCAAGCTTTGAAATCTCTCTGGGTTAGAAAAACAGCCGTGCAGATGTTTGTGGAGCGGCCACTCTCACTGAAACAACTGGATGAGGCCGAAGCAGGTGAAATGTGGCTGCTTTGGTCCTACCAATACACATTTTATGAGTAAATATTAGAAGAAGAAAAAATATATATATATATATATTCACACATACACAGACTACCCCACCTGCATTGATAGCCAGAGGCGGGAAAATAAGAGAGGACTATGGGAAGGCCTGGGGTTTGTGTGCCCTGGGGCAGGAAAGGTTCCGTTGAGTCTACTCCAAGTTTACTCCAAAGCTGGAACCACATGAAGACTGCATTGCACTGTCCACCGACCTGAAAAACCAAAACCACCAACTGTCTCCTTCTCTTACGTATTCCAGCGGGGGGCAGGGGTCCAGAAGGCCCTTTTCCTGTAGACTTGCATTTTAAAATGAACACGTACTTGTCAAACTACAGCGGAACCTCTTAGGTCGACCGCGGTTCCTTCCAGGGCTTTGGGTGACCTTCAATGTATTGTTGTTTGGTTCCAGTGTCAAAAATGCTGACAAAAATGTAGGTTCTTGTATTGAGCCGCCTAGACCGTGACAACATTACTTAACAGACCAGAACTTAACATTGAGGTTGTCCACGACGGGAACCGTGTTGCATCATCTCCTGAAGGTAACATTTACGTAGCGCAAAGCAGTGAGATGAAGGTTAGTCTATCTTAACAACATAACGTTAGCCGTGAAGGTCATTTTTAGTAGTGTAAATGCCAGAAAAAACATGAGAGATTCCCAGCACTGCCCCCAATACTGACTACAGACCCTACCTGCGGCCGACTTCGGGTAATTCTGTGTTGAGGCCCATGTTATAAAGAACATTTGTCTTATTTCTGTCAGCCTGTCCTTAGTTTAGAGTTTATAAATGCACAGCCATCAACATAATGTTATATGTCCTTTAGGTTTAGTGAGGTAATCCTCTCTCCTTTTCCAGTAAATAGTTAGTCTGGAATGGATAAATTAATCTACAAACGCACCATCTTGTAGTCCATCAGACCCATGAAAATACAGTTTGTTCCTATGCACAATGTCAATTTAGGAAATAAACCAGTTGATTATGTATAAAAATTAAAACACATTGGTTGTTCATTATCTAGTGAAATTATTTGTATGTTTTGGCCGATTATTCGATTAATCAAAAACATTTTCAGTACAATACTCCAATACAAAAATATTCAATAGCAGCCCACCTTTCCGGACTCTCTTGTACTTTTTTTGTTTAGTTTTTTTTTTTTTACAGGTATAAACATGCATTGTGTTCTGCATCCTGATTGGCTGAGGGAGAACCCAAGTGTTGAGTCTGCATCCTGATTGGCTAAGACATAACACACGCACTGTGTCATGCTTCCTGATTGGCTACGAGACTGTAGACCATAGTCAATCTCCTCCGTGCTTGCACATGCAGTACAGAATGCTTTCAATTTGCCAAATGTACGTAAATGCTCAATAGCTAGTAGTGTGACTCTGAAGTGCTGTATGTTTGCACGTTTTATCCCCGACAACACCCACAATGTCGACGAAACGTTCTCCACCATTAAAGGCAGCTGCGGCCGCACCCGAACGGCAAAGGAGGACCCCGACCATTGCACAAAAAGTTGGACTTATGGACATGCATAAGGAAAGCAAAAGTCACCATTACGTGCATTGTTTGGCGTTGAAACACTGTTGGTTGTCAATGTTACTGCTCAGATGTGGATTCTGCCTCTGCATAGCAACATACAATAATAAAGACCTTTACCTGCACTCGGGTTCTTTCTCGCCGCATCCCAGAGGAAGCCAAAACCTGAAACTTATTTTTATTTAAATCTACTAAACTTAAAGAGTGTTTAAAGAACAGATAAATGTGAGAAAACCTGTCTGAGAGAAGTGTATCAAGTGTATGGTGAGGGGTTTTACAGCCTTAAATCATACATAATAATTGGAAAATAACACTTGTTGCGTGGTAGTTTGGGAACCTATTCCCCACAATAAACACTGTATACCAGAATATACTCTGTATACCACTGTATACTATTTACACTAAGTGTAAATAGTGTGCATGTATTAAATATATATGGAGTCTGGCCCACCAGCCAATTTTGTTAACTTAATGCAGCCCACGAGTCAAAAAGTTTGCCCACCCCGTCCACAAACAGTCCGACTCGATGATGCACTCCACGACTTGACTGTAATGCACCAACTTCTCAATTAGCCTCAGAGAGTAAACAGTGTTCCATTTCTGAGTCTGTGCCCTGAGCCTGTGCCATTAGGAGTATCTTGGCTTGCTATAAATAGTGTCAGGGAAAGGATGGACAGCAGGAGATGGCGAGTCTTCCATCAGCCGGGCTAATGAACAGACTGGCTGGCACCTTTAGCATCGGGCGACACTGTAGGGCCTCTCCTTATAGGTGCTTCCTGCTTCACAGGGCTGCACTAGTTGTGACTGCAATGCTTTTTTTAAAAATTTTTTTATCTCTATTCTCTAACAAGGCACAACTAGTTGTCTTTTTAAACTTGGCTGACAAAAATGAAGTGTGTGAAAGCTTAACTGGGAAATCAACGGATGCTACCCTCGAGACATTACCCATTGTTCTTCATTGGCAGGGAATTAAACATCCTTTATATTACTGAAAGGTGTTCAACAGAATCACCCATGAGAGAATAAAAAGTCATTCAACTAAGACCATATCCAGTCCCTCTACGGAAACTGGATTTACAGATTTGTCCACCGGAGGAGCTGGTTTATCAATCCAAGTACCCGTGAAGGTTGTGTTAAAGAAACAAACACAATGAACTTTGACTGTCGGGAGCATTAGTACCATTCACCGTATTGACTCAAATATAGTCCCAACCCACCAGTTAAAGATCACTGCTCTGTATGACAGTAAGGTTCTGCTGTTTTTAAAGACCTGCTGCAAAAATGCCAGTCAAAGATCCTACATATGACAGGAAAGCTCTGTTATTAAGGAACGACTGCAAAAACTCTAGTCAAAGACCTTCTATATGACAGCGCGCTTGTGTTTTTAGGAACCCACTATAAAATATCCTCAATAAAAATACATACCGCACTTGGAATGCGGAAAATATAAACCGGTCAGTAACTGAGCTTCATTTTCCTCAAATACAACTAAATTGCATGTTTGGGAATGGTGGGCTTGAGGAGGTAAAAGTTTCACAACACTCCATTTTCTCTGGAAGAAAAAAATCTACATTTTTAAGTGTTAAGATGGTCTGTCTCTTTTCCGTTGTTAATTCCATTTTCCCTCGCCATTTCTGTAGCAACAAATTACTTTCCCCACTGCAATGCTGTTCAACTGATGAGGGTATAGTACCACAGTGTCTTCCGAACACTGTTTTCATACTCACAGAGGAGGTAGTAAGTACTCCAGAACTTGGAACACCTGTAGGAATTAGTTGCACCAACTGCCAAGACTGGATCAACCTCGATTTCTGCAGAAGAGCTTTAAATTGTTGACTTATTTTGTGGTCCCTTTACCGGGCCTTTTTGGATAATTCTGAAAAATACAATATTTTCCCAGTTTCTGGTAACCTTTTTTTACCTCTGGCACTTCACCACTTTCCTGTGTACAATTGCAAGCTATTCATTGGACTCCAACGACTTGAATTTTAATAACTAGAACAATTGGGGTATTCTAAAAAATATTTGAGCGCAGTCCACAACATCTCGAGTCAAGCCACCATCACCACCACCCGAAACGGCGGCCCAGAATCTCTTCGAAGCCGTCCGGGAGTCGTAGTCCACAGCTTTCAGAAATATCTGAATATTTTTGACGGACATGACTCACCCCAGTCGACATCTTCCTGTTCATTTGTTCTCTCTAAAGACTCGCTTTACCAATCCCACTTCTCGTAAATCTAGATGAGCCTTGGAAAGCGGAAGATGACGGACTTATGCGCATGCATTCTTTCTTCTTCTATTGTTAGGTGTGTCACGTGGTTCCATCTGCGTGTCTGTTCACAGCGCCACATGCAGGTGTGTCTTGTGTATTGCACCGTTTTCACTCAGTGACCGGTGCCCGCCGGGATACAGCTATTTAGTAATCCAGCACAGCGTGGACGTGAATCTTTTTCAACCCGCCAAAAAGAGATCTCACCACCGTTCCCGTGTGGACTTCTATTCATGTCAAGATGGGAATTTGGCTAGGATTTGTTGTTTGAAATCAAATGAGCACTATTGGAAGAAGTAGGACTCTCGTACAAACACACACAGGGTGACCTACATGATGAGGCCTGTCTGCAGGCCTGGTTCTGCACGAGGCAAGGCCAGGAGACGGGAGGGCGGAGGAGGAGGAGGATGGTTGGCCAACTCTCGCTACACGCTCGCCGGGTTCGTGGCGTGAAGGGGAGAGTTAAAAAGGTGAAACAGCAGCTGAGCTCTGCCGAGGGTGTGAACCGTGCAGCGCCCACAGTCTGCTGCCGGAGAACGCCGTTATTTGTTATAGCGCTGGAGGAGAGCTGCCCTTGATGTTTTTTTGTTCTGCGAGAGTTTGCTCTGAATTAGTTAAACGGCAGACTAGATAGAAGGAAGCTACGGCTCACAGGGGAGACTATGCGTGCACTCTCAGGCGTTTCAACAAAGACTTCCGATATATTCCGCGGGAACGTTGCGCGGTATCACACAAATCCACCTACGCATATTCATCAATCTGAGAATATCACGCATGAGGCACTGCACGCACGCACACACACACACGCGTTGCACCAGGCAATTAATCTTTACAAAAGCAACAGAGCAACCAGCAAACACTCTACATGTTTTTGTCTCTTTGGCACCTAAAAGTGCACCTCCAAGCAAGCAGTGCAGGCCATTCCATATTTATGAGAACACCTCCAGCCCTGGATTTACAACTCAAACCCCAAAGATGGCTTACATTTATGGATTTATAGCCTATGATTTGTCAAGATGTTCACTTTTTACTTTATAAAGAAACAGCGTAGTAAAGAGCATGTTAAACAGTGATGACAATTCGACTACATCACCTTCCTTAACTTTGTAAACACTATTGTTTATGCCGTACATATTGCTCTTGCAATGTTCTGAACCCCTGTTTCCATATGAGTGGATGTCAACTTGCCATCGCTTCTTTAGCAAGCAAGTCCAAAATCCAAACAGTGCCTCTGATGGTTGCAATTTCAAGTGGCGGCCAAACTTAGAGGTGTATTTGCCACAAAAATCCAATAACGCAAGCAACAGAGTGGGAATGTGGGAGTGCGCGCAATGGTTCAGAAGTAGAATTACACAAACAACGACTTGTACCATACTCACGGCTTCCACTTTGTGCAATGCTTCAATAAAAAAATAAGTCATAAAGGCGCCATTATTGGCCGCCGTTAGAACGAAATACTCTTCCATGACCCGCTAGGGGCCAGTGTTTTTGACTCCCACGCAACCCTAAGCCTCACCTCAAAATGTGTACTTTACCCGACACATGGCGGCATGTGCACACACGTGCGCGGTCACACGCACACACGCAGCTTTAATTACCACTTAATCATCACCTAGCAATCTGTCCACTACGCAAACATGGCAATTATCGATGAATCTTTAATATGGTAAAGTCTGCATGTCATTTCCTAAATCCACTGAGCAGGTAATTAGTCTTCCTGCAGACAAGTAACATTAACACGCACGCTTTAGCAAGATTGAGTAGTGCTAAATTGACTTAATGTGATATAATTGCAATAAGAGCCCCCCCATCTCCAAGCTAGCTCAGTGGAAATAAACCCCGCCCCCCCGGTCAAAAATCCCACGCCGCGATAACATGTCAATAATGAGTTGAGGCCATCTATTGATCAGCTTAATTTTGCATCTATTAGCAAGGGAACGGCTTGCTCCGGGGCCGAGGGAAGCCGGGCGCTAACACGCACAGACCGGCTACATGGAGATCATTAGAAATGATGCTCATGCACACACATGCTCACGCACACACACATGCATTGTGATTGACATGAAGATTCGGCAGAAGAGAGCGAGGTTTCGCACACGCCTCTCTGCACACCGAGCTAATGATACACCAAACATGTGCGGTACCTTTATGCGCGAGTATCTATCTAGGAAAAAGAGCGAAAAGTAGAAGAAAAAGAAGGAGAAGAAAGGCAGACCACACTCGCTTTGCTAATTGGCACAGTCAGACAAGCAAGCTCACGAAAGAGGAGAAAAAGCATTTAGTTGGAGCAACTCGGCTAGCCTGGGCTTATTTAAATACAGTATGGAAAAAACAAGCATAAATCCCAGCTTCTTGTGACACTTCCTAATTAAGGAAGAGCACTGAACGGTGCTCATGGTTCTCCTGTGCTTCACCTGGCCTTTGGCAACACGGAACATAAAGCTACACTAGAAGAGCAACGTTTCAGCTCAGTGATGATGAAGAGGACATGGAAACATTTCTGTTTCACAGGGCCAGGGGTGCACCATTTTTATTGTGGACTGGATTTTACCATGCGCCTTTATCCAGATTGGCACCAGAACATGAGTGCTCCCGTGTATGGATGTTCTACTCATGGTTATAGACTAATTCCTGGATTTTGAAGGCTGATAATCGCAAACAGCTGGCTCTGTTTTCCTTCTGGAATGACTCATGCAAAAAAAAAAACTAAATATACACATGTACCCAGGTATGCACCAAAACTTACTGGGCTCTTCCTTATATGGAAGGTCTGCTCATTTTTTACTTAGGAGCAGTTCTTCCTGGACTACAAAGGATCCATCCATCCATTTTCTGTACCGCTTATCCTCATTAGGGTTGCGGGTATGCTGAAGCCTATCCCAGCTGACTTCGGGCAGGAGGCGGGGTACACCCTGGACTGGTCGCCAGTCTATCGGAGGGCAGACATACAAACATTCACACGCTAATGGACAATTTAGAGTCGGCAATTCACCCAACATGCTTTTGGAATGTGAGAGAAAAGCGGAGTACCCGGAGAAAACCCACACGCGCACGGGGAGAACATGCAAACTCCACACAGAGATGCCCAACGGAGATTCGAACCCTGAACCTCCTGACTGTGAGGCCAACATGCTACCCAGTCATCCACCGTGCGGGCCCTACAAAGGATGATGGTAACAAATAGACAAATTGGCTCAGTTTGGACTCCGGACCAAAACGTTCATACGGTCAAGGCTCTTCCTTATGCGGATGTTAGAGTGCTGGTAGTTGTCATAAAGGTATGGGTGCAGGCTACTTCCTGGATGACATTACAAATAGATACAAGGTGCTGTTTTGATGCAAAAACTGTTAAAAGAGAAAATATAGGAGCACATTCATTCCAACATGCACCAAAAATTGAATGGGCCTTTCTTTATATGAATTTTGAACTCACTTCTGTAGATCTTATGGCTTTGATACAGTATTGTTCAAATTGTTCAATTTCAACAGGCACCAAAACCAATACCTATCCGGATCTTTCAATCAGTTCTGGCAGGTGTAATGGAGGCACAGTAGCAGACTACTTCCTGGCTCAAGGGTTATGTTTTGATCTAGAACAACATTTAATAAATCATTCAATGAGACAAATGATCCAATTAATAAATAATTATTTGGTGATTTTTTTTTTTCAAAGTTTAAATATCCTAAGATTACAGCCTCTCATTTGTGAATATTTTTTAATTTCCTTAGTCATCCATGAAAGCAGACCTATTATCTTTGTGCTTTAGGAAAAGGAAGTCACACAAATCAGCTTTGACTTTGGACAACAGTGATGCCTCTTTTCTGATATGTCGAGGATTAAAATGTTAAATTAAAAGTTCGTATTTTTCTTGGTCCGTATGAGGCAGGGGTGTCCAAAAAGGTGTCCCCAGGGCCTTTTACGGCCTGCGACTTCTTTATTATTGGCCGGCGAAATGTTGTAGAAGTAAAATTTGACAGAAAAACAGCAAAGATGGGAAAGAATTCACCATGTAAAGAAAATGTTGATACAAATAATGAATATTTTTGTATGTTTTGTTTTTATAGCTTTTTCTAATCAAATAAAGAATATACTGGGCACCCCTGGTTAAGGACAAGCTTCAGATTAATTGACTAAGAAAATAATCATTAGATGCAGCCCTTTTTTCATCACTCCCATGTAATGGCCAAAAGTTTACCTCTGCACCTCTATCCAGACCTGCACCAAAAACCGAACGGGTCACTCCTTATTTGGATCTTTTAATCTCCTCTGGTGTAGACTAGTTCCTGGATCATGCAGGATGCCATTAAAAGGGTAAAAAAACTGAAACTATATCTGTACCAAAACTTAATAGCCTTATCTTGCCAGAAGTGATGGAGGCACCGATCCATAGAGAACCTTACGATTGTCTCCTGCTGGCATCAGGCTTGGCATTGATGCAACCCATTGAAATATACAAGAGGAGGCTGCTCCTTTCTAAGCACACAGGCTCTAAAGAATTGCCATTGTGTACGTCTGCATTTACGCAGGGGGGTATTGCATCGGGCAACCTCGGCGTTATGGAGGTGAAGGTAAAAACAACAACAACAGGAAAAACCTTGGCTACAAACTGGCTTGTCAGCTGAGAGATGGAGGGAGAGTGGCGTGGGGAGGGAGGTGTGTAGTGGTGGGTGTCGGAGGAGGAGCGAGGGAGTGGAGGGTGTGGGTTGAGGGGGGGGCTCAGCCAAGCCATCAAGTTGAACATTGAAGTTCACAGTAGTAGCTGCCTTTCTATGCCTCGCCCGTTTGATGTTACCTCCAAAGCAAGCGATCAAAGGCTTGGAGTGTGTGGCGTGGGGAAGTCCCAAGCTCTTAGCCTGCCAGCTTGTGATATATGCAAAGAGAGAGAGGGGGAGAGTCGGGAGCTAAATAAATAATAATAAAAAAAGGCTTGCATGGAATGTCACTAAATGCAGACAGTGATACAAACAGTGGCTATGTCGCAGTGTGACATAGAGATGGATTTTAGGGTGTGGATGGGCATTCCTTCGATGAAGAATTTAGTCAAATTGTGAAATCAAATGTCACCTATCATGCAAAATTGATGTTTTATCAATGTTATACCACCAATGTGTGTCCGTAGAGTCCAGTTATTAGCATCAAAAATGACAAAAATCAATCATCTCCATAACTTCTTTGCTCCACTTTTGCCCGAAGTTGCAGTCTTGAAGTTCTGGGTTGTCATCTCATCATGCAGGAAACACAGCCCGCCTCGTGGGCGTGATACTGCTTCTATTTTTGATGTATACATCAGCAGTTTCATTAAAAAGCAGGCTTCGCTATACATCGTAAAATACAGCTCTGTCGTCTAGCCGTCAGTCCGCAAATAGGCTGCCCTAGCATGATGCTTCTGTTAAAGTGTGACTGTCATGTTTTCACTTCTGCTCACATAGCTATGCTAGTGTTACTAACATTTGCATCCTCCTGCCCCACTCCTTTATTTGTGAATATAACATGTACAGTAGAAGCAGTCCATCGCTGTTATTAGTTATTTTTTATTGTTGTATTATTAGTTATATTTTATTGCTTTATGGCAAACAATTTACCAATAGGTGCAGTAGATTCTCAGAAAACAAACAAGACCCAGCATTCATGGTCTGCATGCAATGAAGGCTGTGCATTTGGACAATTAGTTGACAAAACTAAAACTACAAAACTATTTTGTACAAACTGTTTTGTTTCTAGGATTGGGCGATCCTGTGAATCACTAAACGAATATTTAGTTGTACATTTTTATAAGTGCTTCACATCTGTGTGGCATGGAGTCAACCAACTTGTGGCACCTTTCAGCTCTTATTACACCCCAAGATTTTTTTTACAAAATTCCACAATTGTTGGTTTGGAATGGAAATTTTACTGGTTTGGTACTGGTTTACTAGTGTGTTTGGGTCATTGTCTTGTTGAAACCGCCAATTCAAGGGCATGTTCTCTTCAGCATAAGGCAACATGACCTCTTCAAGTATTTTGACATATGCAAACTGATCCATGATCCCTGCTATGGGATAAATACCAACACCATAGTAGGAGAAACATGCCCATATCATGATGCTTGCACCACCATGCTTCACTGTCTTCATTGTGTACTGTTCCTTGAAACTAGAACTTGGGGGTCGTCTCACAAACTTTCTTTGGCCCTTAGACCCAAAAAGAACAATTTTACTCTCATCATTTCACAAAATGTTCTTCCATTTCTCTTTAGGCCAGTTGATGTGTTCTTTGGCAAATTGTAACCTCTTCTGCACATGCCTTTTTTTTTTTTTTTAACAGAGGGGATTCTGGTAAATATATTTTCACACAGACGTCTTCTTTATGCTTTATGCTTCTTTCACAGTACTTACAGGTAACTCCAGACTGTCATTGATCATCCTGGAGCTGATCATTGGCTGAGCCTTTGCCATACTGGTTACTCTTCAATCTATTTTGATAGTTGTCTTGTTTTCTGCCACGTGTCTCTGGGTTACGCTGTTCTTGTGAACAATCTTTGAATGACCCATTTTTCTCATATACTGTGTATATATATATATATATACATATATAGAAAGAGAGAGAGAGTAATGAGCTCCTGTGATTTGGGCTGATGGGTTGATTTTACTGAATTCACTGATTGCTCGTGATTGGCTCCTGCCAAAGAAAAAGCTACCATAAAACAGTGGATACACAATATCACCTCCTGAAGACACAACCTTTGTCCGAGACAAGCACAAACAAACAACTCATTAGCATTAAAGCTACACAGCAAGGCTTACTAAAAGCACTTGAAAACAGTCTCAAACAGGTTGGATTTTAGACACCACTTTAGACACTTCAAATACACTGTTGTGGGACCGCTGACAAGGGTTGGTAAGAATGTCACAATTTTAATTTTACTTTTAAGAAAAGTACAATGAAAAAATATATGACAAATTCCAATCTACTAATATAATTTCTACTATGGCGACTCTAAATTGTCTATAGGTGTCAATGTGAGTGTGAATGCTTGTATGTGTGCCATGCGAGTGACTGGCGACCAGTCCAGGGTGTACCCTGCCTCCCACCCGAAGTCAGCTGGGATAGGCTCCAGCATACCCGCAAACCTAATGCGGATAACCGGTATAGAAAATGGATGGATGGATGTTACTGTCCTCTGCACTGTGTGTATGCTAGTGGCCCTGCCTCTACCCACCCAAACAATAAGACTGTATGACGGACAAAGGGGTTCACTCCATTCGTGCTGTTGTTCTATGAAACAAACACTGCAAGGTGCTGAAACCAATGTGTACTGTGTACTCTCTCAAAAACAGACACACATGCACATGGTAATGAAATGAGGTTACCAAGATTTTTGAACTCGTTTTCATTTATTGTGTGATGAATTATTATTTATTATTCTACCAGGTCCAGTGCACAGGAGACATTTCTTTTAAAGAAAAAATCCTGCCACATTAGAATCTTGCGACACCCCTTGTATCAACCTGATACATAAAAAACAAATGACAAATGTGGTCCAAAAAAATGCCTTTTTTACAAACGTGTGATATGCGAGATGAGCAGAATAGTAACTAAAATAATTCAATAATACAAATAAAAAAATAATAATACAGTGACCAATATAAAATCAAATCCATAATAAACTGTCCATATAATTGCGGCAAAGCGAGAGAAAAAAATGTATATTTTACACTACTACTGATAAGTGCATACACTGCACACAATTTGAGCAGAAACTGACTACACACACAACGGTGTTTGCTAATTACTCCTACATGCAAGAATTGCGACTTAATTGAGCAAAATTTAAGTTCACCTTTAACCACTTTTGTTGCAAGTTATTGAGTCTGCATCTTTTAAGATGAAGTACAAGAAAACTTTGTCGCGTTTTGAGTATTTTAACTAGGTATTCCTCGTCAGCGGGGCCACGAAATGAATAGGAACCAATAATGATAAGAATATTGATCTCTACCTTGACACTTGCTACATTTACATGCAGTCAAACCCCATCATAACCCGGAATCTTTGCAAAACCCCGGTTGCACGCGGCCATACGCCACGTACGGTGTTAGTGTGGTGAAAGACATGGTGTCTTTATATACATATTGTCTTTATATACAGTACGGTATAAGCTAATTTCAGAAGCACTCCAGAGCACAAACATTGGAAGCTATCGCTCCGGCCTGTTTATTATCGGCCGTGCTGCTGCTGTTGTTGTTTTTACACACGAGGAAGAAGACGCCGAGACTTTGTCTTTGCGTCACTGTTTTGATCAGGATATCCTGATTACAATTACGATGGACACAGGAATAACCCTGTTTGCTCACACATATACATCACGTTATTCCAAATGTGTCAGAAACCAGAATATTGACTGCATGTAAACATAGTCACTGTAAACATCCCTGACAGGATGGGCATTTCATTCACAGGTATTTGTTGCCTTTACACCCTTCTCCCCCTGTCAAAAGATGAGAGGCAGTGTCGTTTGGACTAAAATATACAGAGTGGCGTTAAAGCCAGGACTACAGTAAACAAATCCTGGTTGTCTCAATGGAGCACAAACGTGGACTCAGCTGGGTCACAAAGCAGCAAAGAGGTGTGTGCTAGAATTGACACTACGAGACAAACACACACACACACACACACACACACACCCTTTCCCCAAGGCTGTAGGATTAAGAGGTCCAGCTGGCTGACAGCAAGCCCCCTTCCTTCCCACATATCCTGTCAGCCCCGGTTTCACCCCGCCGCCGCCCCCACACTGTGCCGCAAAAAACCCGGGCTCTCTCTGCCAGTCAGATGGGTCGAGCATGCCAGAAGGGCACACCTGAATTTAACACAGATCACCTCCCTCTGCCTCGCATTGGGAGAAGGGACGGTTGGTGACGATGGAATGTTAGGATTAAAATGGAAAGACAAGCCAAACAAGAACCTTTATAGTAATGCAAGTTACTGGACGCATTCCCGGGGTCCTATGGTGAGGTCATGTCAACCCTCCCTTCACGTTGTACAGTTCAGCACAGAACCGTTTGGAATACTTACCTAATAATGAAGTCTGCAAATAGTAATAGCTGTTAGTAATAAATAATTTAGTTGGTGAATAAAAGGTCCGTTAATTAAATGTAAAAAAAAAACTGACATTATTTAATGGATAATTTAGCCCTGTAATTGAGAAATAGATGTATCTTAGCAAACTTTTTTTTTATATTGTCAATAATACAGATTATCTACAATAATTAGTCAATTCTTCACTGCAGCATCAAGCTAGGGAAGCTTATTAAAAAAAACAAAAGGATCAAACTTACAGGTCCTACATATGCAGCTGGATGACTGATAATTGGCAGAGATGTATTTTAGGATGTGTCGTGAAGCCTTTATTTTTTTTTTACAAAGCTGTCTTCCAACTGGCATCTGGAATGGCAGGTTTCTTTCACAGGCATATTCACAAAGCTGAAAATTTCAAAAGAGATGGTTTGAGCGCCACTTCTCGCAAAAGTAGAGCAAACCCATGAAGGAGACGATAGATTTTCTTATCACTAGCAGACTCTAAAGACACATATTACGTAGGGCCCCTATGATTTCCACGGAATCGCTACACGCAATTATGGAATTGGCCAATAAAAACGTAATTTACTGTTAAACGCAGAATCTGGCGGATATTACCATAATCGGAATGAAATGCTGTCATTGTGAGAAGGAATGGTCGCCTAGGGAAGCATTTCCCTGGTGGTCGGCTCAAACGTGGCAGGATCTCATCACAAACACTAAACTAAAGACATTAAACTGGCGAAAGTTGACAGAACCTCCTATGACAGAGAGTGAATGGAACCTAGCCGTTTAGCTTAGGTTAGCATGCTGATGCAGCGGTGTGTGCGGGTGACTCGGGCTGGATGAGTGCATTTTCACCGTGTTGTGTTTTACTACTTTAAAGTAGGAAGTGGTTTGCAACGCCCGCTGACAACATGCAGGTTTTGTGTGGGGAAAAAAAGACAAGCAGCAAGTCTTTTCTTGCACCCAGCTAGTCTTAGACATTCAACAATTGACATTCTCAACACAGCAAACATACTTCTGACCTTCAAAATAAGAGCGCCATTTGCCCAATGTCGTCTGTGTAAACAAAATAAGCGTGTCGTAAAAGATACCAATTAAGTAATACACAAAGACCCATTACGGTTTTGTAGTATACTTAAGAACCAATAGGGATACCAACAAAAACCTTGCATGTTCTTTCATCGCATTGTCATTTCAGCCTTGTGGCCATCAATATTGATCACAAAGTCAGAGGTTATGAGAACCAAACATATAAAGTCTGCCTTATTACCAAGCCTAGCATGAGTGACGGGGCCTAATATGGAAAAGTTTTAGAAGAAACTGCACAAAGGTTGCGAGCACAACCAAAGAATGCTAACGCTGGGCTGCCTTGCTTCGACGGATAACAAATGAGAGCAAAAAAAAAAAATCTATCCAGCGATGGATGGGGCGGATCACTACCATAGATTGGGGGAAGGTAGGAAAAAACAGACAAGGCCAAGGTGTAAGGAAAGAATAAGAATGAGGCAGTGAGAATTGGAGATCACTATGATGACACGTAAGTGCAAAGAGCGATTAAGGATTTACTTTCAAAAGGACTCCCATTGATCTTTTTTTGATAGACCTGCAATAAATCAAACTGGATTGACTCACATGAGAACCAAGTCTAATCCTTTAGTCAGATCCGGGAGAACTCCGACCAAACCAGCTGTTAATTTAGGCTTTACAAGATAAAGAAGGAGAAATCCAACCTGATGTACCCTAGGGCAGAGGCTTACATCATCTCTGTAAAGCAATCAACTTATTGCCAGTTTGGAGAGGTAATCAGAGCACATACTGAAAGAGGGAGGGGAGGGATTTCTGGGTGCAAGACGAGACCAGCGAGGCATGAGACGACCCAAGAGTTTTAAAAAAAAAAAAAGGGAAAATGGGCGGATCTAAGAGGAAAAACTTAACCTCACAAATGTGAATACCCCAGACATTTTATTATAGTTTCTTATGCAACAATAATATAGAAATGAAACCACTGAAACTGACTCCACACACACCCATATTGTCTATAAAGCTGTCAATACAAGTACTAAGATAACTGTCTTGTCTGTGGTGGTGGTGGTGGTGGTAGCATGGTCTGGAGCTGCAAAAGTGGTACCGGCACTTGGGATCATCAGATCTATAGTTAAGCAACAGAACCTTTCCGTTCCATTCAACAGCTTATCCGGGTCCGGGTCGCGGAGGGAGCAGTCTCAGTAGGGAAGTCCAGACTTCCCGGTCTCCGGTCACCTCTTCCAGTTCTACCGGGAGGACACCAAGGCGGTCCCAGGCCAGTTGTGAGACATAGTACCTCCAGTGTGTCCTAAGTCTTCCCTGGAGCCTTCCCCCGGCTGGGCATGCCCGGAAGACCTCACCAGGGAGGCGTCCGGGAGGCATCAGGACTAGATGCCCAAGGCACCTCAACTGGCTCCTCTCGACGTGAAGGAGCAGTGGTCTACTCTGAGCTCCTTGCGGATTGCCTCTTAGGGTGAGAGCTTAGCAGAACCTGATTTTAAATATGTATTTAATTATGTTAAAGTTGAACCACCAGTGCAAAGCTTCTCGCTTCTAGCTGACAGCTCTCAATCTGCACCACCCTACAATTTCCCTAGAGGTCAGCCAAATCTCGACCCCATCCCCATCAGGCAGTGCCACTTGAGCAGAGTCTTGCCAAGCGCACGATGGCTGCACCATAACACAACCATAGTAATTCAAATGGTTATTTCTGTAGAGCAGCTCTCCTTTCTCCTTTTGGAGGGTTTAGATTCCTCTTCTTAACTGTCTGTCACTACGATGGCGTAGGTGGAAGATGAGGCTCACAACACCCCCTACCCACCAATCCTCACCCAAAACCCCCAACCCCCCGCTGTGTACACGCTGACACAAAGACTCATTATCTTGCCAGCTCGCCTGTCTTTAATGTCCTGTTTACGCAGCAAAACAACCAGATCAGGCCTGAAATCCAATAATGGATCTTTGCAGGGCCCTTAACGCCGACTCCGCAGGATGGCTGAGGAGAAACAGGCCTTGTAGTCTCTGGATGATGTCCCAGGAAAACTAAACCTCAGGAGTTCATACAAACGTAAAGGAAGATTTAAAGCAGCAGTCCCTACTGAGGCTATCAAACACCAAGACAACTTGCGCTTTCACCTCTGAGATCGTTTGGTTACAATATCTATACGAAGTAGAGGTGCAATGCCACAATCACGGCATTCTGTGCATTCAAGGCAAAGGTTCAGTTCATTTTTAGTACAATCAATACTTATACGATGACCTGGCTCTTCGACCGCCGGTGCCCACTACGCACCTCCCTCGGCGGCCTTGGCGGCCTCGGCAGTCACATGTTTAATTACACAGAGAGTATTAATCTCACTGGACAGATGGCAAGCAGGCCGCCTCCCAATTACTTTATGCCCAATTGAATCATTACTGGTGTGATTTGCTAAATCATGAAGACATAGACAACCAAGATTCAGCAGTGGCAACGCTCGGTCACAGGGGCAGGTGACAGTCATAAGAGGGGGGATGACTGGGTTTTTGGGGAAATACCACAGTGATCTGTGCCAGAAAAAAAAGTACACAGAGCCTATTTTTCTTTAAACAAAAACCAGAGCAGAAGCTAATGTGAAGCAGTCGGCTCCAGGCGGCCGATCCGAGGAAAACCACACTACGAGGCCAATCAAAAACATGAAGAAAGCGTTTGTCTCCTACAAGTAAGCCAAAGGAAAAAAAGCTGGGATTTTCAGAGTGGTGGTGGTGAACGGGGTCCTATTTTATAACATTGGAAGAGCAACTCCCAGTGGGCTACAAACCCCCGAGTGGAAGGAGTCTCATGGCAGCATCCACCCATGCTGATGCCTCAATCATCATTTTGAAGCAATTAGAGGTTGACTTTTTCCGGCATCTCTAACCACAGGTCACCGTCTCGCCAAAGAAGCTCAACAAGTCAAGCTAGGAGGCCAAGAAACGAGACTCTCATCGAGTTCGGGCCAGTTTAGCAAGTTGTTCGTCACTCACTGTTAGCTCGGGTTCTTTCCGCCTCGACTGCAGTGCATCTTATCCGCGCTGACAGTCTCAAATTACTTTGAGAACTCCAGAAAGATTTTAACCTTCTTCTTCTTCATTGTAAATAATATTTAATATACCAATTTGGAATACCTACACAACTGAGTTGCATTGCATGAAACTAAATCCAGTGGTTGCAAAAAAACATTTGTCTTACTGAACTGAAGAGGATCGCTTGCGTTACAGTTATTTTTTGACTCAGCCACATTTTGTGTGCATGCAATCGTGCCACACCCTGGCCCATCTCCTCAAATTGTGCCAAACAAGAGAAGAGTATCAAACCTGAACGATGATTAGCGCACTCACACTAGCCAAACGTGCCAGACTTTAGGTGTCAAGTGGGGCCCAAGCACAGTACGATTGGCCTAATGAGCCCACCTTAAATGAGCTGCTTCATTACATTAAGCTACTTGGGTTGTCTTTGTGGCTGCACGGTGGAAGAGTGGGTTGCACGTTGGCCTCACAGTCGGGAGGTTCAGGGTTCGAATCTCCGTTGGCCATCTCTGTGTGGGGTTTGCATGTTCTCCCCGTGCGTGTGTGGGTTTTCTCCGGGCACTCCGGTTTCCTCCCACATTCCAAAAACATGCATGTTAGGTGAATTGGCGACTTTAAATTGTCTATTAGAGTATGAATGTGAGTGTGAATGCTTTTATGTCTGCCGTGCGATTGACTGGCGACCAGTCCAGGGTGTACCCCGCCTCCCGCCCAAAGTCAGCTGGGATAGGCTCCAGCATACCCGCGACCCTAATGAGGATAAGCGGTATAGAAAATGGGTTTGTCTTTGGTGTATCATGTCTGCACTTAACATCCCAGGTCACATTTTACATTGTTTATTATAGACTAGGGCGGGGCTGAAATAGTTGTTCCCTAACCTAGGGAACAACTATGTTTAGGTAACACTAACATTTTAACTACAAGTGACCCGCATAGCGTGAAACTAAATCCAGCGGTACTGAAAATAAAATGCGGCCTACTGGTGATCGCAGTAAGATTGGCTGCCTGCCAGTAACTGGGAACAGTTGTCAAGAGAAGACGATGTAAAATGATCTGCGAGAGCATATAGAAAACCTCCACAAGTTCTCTTTTTCCTGAGTCAGTCAGAGTAAGGAATCTCTCCAGCCTACAGATGCCAACAGTTCTTTTCCTAGGAGATTAGCTGTTGAATTAGTGGAGAATGATGACATACACACATTGGTGTTCATGCTGAAAGACTCCCAAAGATGACTGTAGAAGATGTCCATCGTAGTGCCCGTAAGAGGCCCTAAGGATGTTGAGTGGTGTATATAGACCATTACTCCGCTTTATAACAGGGTATTTTGCCATCATGCAAAATCTTAGCCTGCATCAGAGCTTGACATGGAAATGGCACCTATGATTTTACAACGTAACGAACAACCTAAGGGCATATTAAGTCTGGCATAGCCTAAAAGGTAACTTAAAACAAGCCTGTCAAAGTGGAATCTGAGTTACTTGCAACCTGGTAATATTGATTCATTAACAAATCAATTTTTGGCAGAGGCTTCTTATCAAACATTTGTGAAATTCAAAATACAAAATGTCAGGAAATATAATTTTCTAATAGCTGCAAACTTGCACATGAAATGTGACATTATTAAGGTAGGGTGCCACAAGATCTCATGCCAATGTCTTCAAGATTAAAACGTGGCACGTTTTCTTGTGCAGGAAAAAATTGTCTCGTGGGGCACTAGGCTTGGTGCAATACAAGACTAATTAATTTATTAATCACATAATAAATGAAAATTAACTTTGCGGGCCTCAATACATTGCTGTGTCTCTCCTACCTCATGAAGACCATTAAGTAAACACCAACTGCTTAAAGAATACAATTAAAAATAAGCAAAGGGTGGATACTTTGAGGAATCTAAAATATAAGACACGTTTAGTTATTTCACACTTTTTGTTAAGTACTGTACATAATTCCACATTTGTTCCTTCATAGATTTGATACCTTCAGTAAGAATCTACATTGAAAATAAAGAAAACGCATTGAATGAAAAGATGTGTCTAAACTTTTGGCCTATAGACTATAAAGTCTGTAGACTATAAGGCATATCCAAGTTTCTTCTCTGCAATACTGTCCACTGACAAGATTTACTGTGGTAAAAATAGTTGCCAAAGTGTGACGGGTGTGGAAAAACAGAAACTACTGTCTACCAAGTGCCTGCAGAGCTTGTTTGGACCACCAGAACGCAACAAGTCCCGTCATTCTGATTCTAACCGAGGCCCCTGACCCACACTTGACCATGAGCTTTAAGTCTTTCCCCAGCTGCTGTGCGTCAGGCCTGAGGGGCCAGCACCGGCACCTGTCTTTGACAAGCCTCCACATTCACACATTGCTGTCAGGTGACAAATGCTAACACACACACACACACACACACTCCAAGTCAGACTAATGTCTTGAGAGCTTCACAGAAAGTAAAGGATTTTATAGTCTTTACGTTCGATGGAAAGATTGTGGCTTACAGCTGTAAACCAGAGCTTCCCTCAACAACCACTCTAACCACTATTTTGCATACCGCTCAGCTATCGCGACCATTGAGTGATTTTCCTCCAGTCGAATGACGCCTCTTTGGGACTATGCAAATTGGAGCAAAAGCAAGAAGACAACAAATGTTGACAAAGCAAAATGGAAGTTGGAAAAAACTCTTGTACAAAAGTAAATAGTAGCAGGGTATGCTAGAGTAGAGCAGACTGTATGGTAAATGATGCTTGTATGCACTCTAGCAAGCACTGGACCACAATTCCCCACCTCATTTGCAAAGCAATCCCACACGCTGCACACACTGCATCTTTTGTGACTCCCGTGTCCAGGCTTCATTTGTTGTGTTCGCTGAGGTGGCAAAGGTAACGCGATCTCAAGCAAACTTCTCTGCAACCAATGAGCATCCCTCCTTCCCGTCCACGACTGGTGGACAACCACAGCTCTCCCCAGCTTGACTAATGTGCCTTGACACTCGTACATCACCCCGTAAATTGGCCAAATGAATTAACCACGGGTCCCCCTCCCCTGCTGAGCTCTACAGGCTTTAAATGGATTTCCTCCACTCCGGGTCTGGCCAATAATTGCATTTATCCATCTTGTTGAAGCCAGGTTTACACACCCGCAAGAGATTGTGCCAATCCCTGGAAACATTTTCTGCTCTGGCGGCTGGAGCACGAGACGTTTGTCATTGGATCATAACGGGTAATCCAAGCAACAATTAGCTTGACAACTGGGCTATATGTCAATGTCTGGACAGGCCCCTGTTTAGAACCAACTTCATCTATCTGCGTTAGTCTCAGGATGGAAAAATTGAGTGCGGATTCGCACCTCGGTTAAAGGGGACTCTGGTGCAGTTGCTCTGCTAGGACAGTTCATTTGTTCAAGTGTAAATGCAACCCTCCAAACCCTGGTTCAGAGATGGGTCTCAGCCGCTTGCAAATTGACTCTGTCGCGATTCGGTTCGCTTGAGATCAAATGTGAACTCTCCACGTAGTACTAAAATAACGGCAAACGGCACTTTAAAAATATGTAAAAGAGAATGTGTCTTACATGCTGTGTCTTTGCTCCGTTCTCTCCCTTTGTGTGCACGACAACGCTTTTTAAATTATATTTTAGAAGCTTTTGATGAAATCTTTTGCTGAAGATGGTAAATACTGCAAACAAAATAATGTATTCAATACAGCATTTTGATTCCAAATATTTGGGTCACATAAAAAGTCCTTACTTTACTGTGTGTGAGGGAAATACCAAATAAGCAAACCTCATTAAAGTGTGGCACACCACCCCAAGCGTGAGACTTAATGCTGCTGGTTGAAACAGAGCAGCCATGATTAGGGTCGAAAGTGAATGCCTTTGTTGAGCCCAAACATTCAGGCAGAGTATGCTGGCCAGGCATTGAGGAGCACTTGTTCAGTGGGGGTCATCTCAACACTTGGGAATGTTTGAACAGAAGTGCATTAGACACTAGAGGGG
Organism: Oostethus manadensis; assembly: GCA_024372805.1. Lineage (NCBI taxonomy): Eukaryota > Metazoa > Chordata > Actinopteri > Syngnathiformes > Syngnathidae > Oostethus > Oostethus manadensis. The sequence goes on along the minus strand of QODF01000233.1, from coordinate 3,967,218 downwards.
GTGGAGGAGAGAGGGAGGCAGGGGCAAAGGACAATTCAACTATGTAAACATGTAGCTACTTCCTTCCCTGCACTCCTCCGGGCCTGCACTGAGACAAGCCACTGTTCAAACAACATATATAGCATTCTTTCACATAAAGGGGCCGACACCAGCTGCCACATCGTGCAGCGAGCCTCTCCACATGGATAGTGACCAATAGGGACCTTTGGGGTCCATGCCTGACAGGGAAAAATCATTCTGTTCCTTTAGCTAGCTGGACTCCATCTTTCATGACAAAGCCAAGTATCTTTATTGATATTCCAAATATGCAAAGTGTGGTGGCCAATAAAGATAAAGGAGGGCGTAAAGCGAAGATAAGGAGCCTCCTGGTTCTAAAGGGCATGTGATGTGTATCACATAACTCAACCCCACATAATGATGCCAGTCCCTGTGATCAACTTTCATTATCCCTGATGTGCTTTAGTACCGTATATAAACCTTTGGATAGATTTTGACCTAAAATAACTTCCAATCTGAGACTACAGGTGTATTAGCACTAGAACATTCGTGCCATGCTGGAATGGGGCACCATTTGCTCTTCTCCCACACCGAGTACTTGTGCTTCAATTGTACTCCTTTGTTCCTGCAATCTCATTATTTTAAGTCTGATTACTTCTAATGTGGAAGGTGACAGCAGTCGATATTTGCGAAAGGAATGATCACAGTAATGAGTTGTAAATACGTAAAACAAACTAATGAGTGAGAGCGTATGCCCCGGGTTTTGACTTTTTGATTATTTTGAGTAATTCCATTTATTTCGTCACTAGAAACTGGCGAGGAACTGAGACTTGAATGAATAATGAGTGCCACAGGTACGCACAGACCAGAGCACGCATACTAGCCAACCATCCCAGACTGTGTCACTTTATTATGTTAAGCTACTTAAGCGGAGCGGCTCGTATTTGCATCCAAAAGGAACACCATAGTTTGCCTTCATGTGTATCTGCAGTTGAACCTCCATATACACATTTAGCGGTGTTAATTTTGGACTTCGGCGAGGGTTGATCCACTTAGGCGGCTTCCAAACCAAACAGTCTCCCACTCCCTCAGATCGGAAAAGAAACTGCCACTTGGGAACCAGCTGGAATAAAACTTGTCCCATTTTTATTTCCAGACCCATCATTAGAGACAGCGGGCAGTAGCCCAATTCTCAAGGAGCAAAGCGAGGAGGACTAGACTCCAGATTTACATTTCTACATTGAAACGCAATATATCCGTCACCGTTGGAGCTCCGCTTGGCTCGTTTTTGTCTTGCTTGACTGCAGCGAGACAAATGCCATTGTTCAGTGGCTCAGCAAGTGGACACAAGGAGCGCTGCCAGCCGCTGCGTACCGCTGGTCATTACTTCAAATCAAACAAGTCATTTCAGGGTGGCTAGATTGCATCGTCTTCCGTCCTCTCCTTGCCTGATCGCATGCCCGTTCATTTGCTTTCTCCGTCTGTCAGTCAATCCCCACTGGCTGGACGGCGGAGCATCTCAATCTGAGCAGGGACAATTGTCCAAACAAGACACTTTATTCACCCTGACCTCCCCCAGGGAGGAGGTCAATTGACAATTCACTCAATGCTGTGAGTAAATTTGCTCACTTTGGGAAGTGACCTCCCCAAACATGGGTGACATGCCGCCTTGAAATGAATGTGAGGGAGGGATGGAGTGTCTTTGGCTGAAATAAATACCGGATTTGGGGGTACAGTCTTGCCGAATTTGGTGTCAGGAGTGACAGAAACCGGTATGATTACCGGTATGGTTATGATCATTACGACAAAAATGATCATGATTTGGTGTGGACTCGAGTCACAGTTTTGATGACTCGATCAGTACCCTGAAAGACTTGCAACTCCACTTGGACTTTGACATCAGTGACTCAGGACTTGACTGGATGAGAGTTTTTGTGAGTGTATTGAGTAAAACGTGTCCCCATCCAAAGTATTCAACTTTTGTGACCGTTAAATCACTTCCAAATTAACCCTGAAATGTGTCTACTAACTCATTCAATACAAAGACGAAGTTTTCCAAAGATGTATTTATATGTCTTTTACGCTTTTTTATGTGCAAGAGGCAAAAAGAGGTGACGACGCAACTGCACACTAATGATGGATGTGTGGATGGATGAGTTTTAAGCCATAAACTGGACATACTGTACGGTAGCAGAAGTGGGTTTGAAAAAAGCTCGGCATGTGAATGCAAAAAACATACATAACAGCAACGAAGTAGAGAAAGTTACGCATTGTAAGGAAATTTTAACACATGCACACCCACACATGTGTGCATACACACATTTCAGTTCTTAATGTAAAACTTGTGAATAGTTCATGGTGTTATATTAATAAATTGTTATTTGGATGTAAAACAACCTTTTGTGTTTTGTTTATGTTGTACATTTGAGCTGCCACAAAAGCAACAAAAATGTGAAAGGTGAAAGTATCTTCACAAAAAAGCTGGTTTTTGCCCGTTGACAGTTAGGAACTGATATTTTCCTGAAACTTAACTATGTTTTACTTCTAATTACTAAAGAACGGAAAAAGGTGGTAACAATCCATTTTTTCTAATGAAAGTGAGGAGACTAATATTTCTTTTGGTATGCTTATGTTTTTTTGTGTAGGCATAGAAAAGACAATATTCTGTTAGAGAACAGTCAATATTGTTTAAAATGGCCGGTACAGAAAGGGTTGTCTTTTGAAAAATGGCTGGGATTGAAGGCGTTCATGTCCGATCAGGCTTAAGACCAAATGAACAATGTGAAACGCTGTGGCTTTCATTTTTGTGAGCGTCAAACTGCTGGAGAATGGAAGTGATTAAAACCGGCACATGTCAACAGGCTTCTTAGAAGCATTATTAAATTACGATGTCGTGGTATTTTATTTGATAAACACTGAAAATTGCATATGACTTTTAAGGAGTCAAACATTTCAAGGCTTCAGAACTGACTCGATCTGTCTTGTTTTGACTTGAGTCTTGACTTGGACTTACACGTCTTTGAGACTTTGGATTAAAGACTTGCGTGAGACTTGCAAAACAGACTTTCTCCCACGTCTGTCTCTCTAAGCCAGAGAAATATGTTCATCACTGATTTGCTTACTGCCATGTTTTGTTACAGCAAAATAAATTACGTAGTACCGTAACACACACGGGCATACAATTTCTTCTTGTTTGTTTGGTGGCTTTTGACGAAAAGCCAGACTCTTTGACATGGAATGCTGTACAACAGTGAACGCTATAAAACTCATTATTTGATGACAAGTTAGAGGACCAAAGTTTTTTTTATTACACATTTACCAAGCTATGTGCCCATTGCAGAATCATTGTAGTACCGTACAAACATTCACATTTGCAAAATGATGTACTTACAATTGCACTACTGAAAACTTAGCAAATCTTTTTCTCCCATCCTTAAAAATCACCATTATTAAATTCTGAAATGATACGACAACAGTGTGAAACTTTATCATAGATTATCAATAAACCCATTTCATCCTTACCTTTTGCAACAGAAGTCACCAAAAAAAGAGGTATTATTTACTGTACATTGCAAAACTACAGAATTGTGCATAAATAAAACTAGGAAGGAAATCTCTTGGTAAGCACTACATTTAGTATTTTTGCCAAAACCGACACAAGAATACAGACTTGCCAACTTTGAATGCATTTTATGAGTACTCTTTGTTGGGTTTGTGACATCCACTCTTGTCAACTGCTTGGTTTTTTAGCTTCCTCAATTACAGATTCAAAGAGAGGAGGAGAGTGACAGGTTACACCAGTCACTTTGATTGCAAATAATTGTTTGAAATTGGTGAAGAAGGCTGTCGCAGAGGTGGGATGTACACCCTCTGAACAAATCGCATACGCACAGGAAATAAGGTGTAAATAATGAGCAATCCCAACCTTCACAGTGGTTGAGGTTCGGTTTGTTTTGGAAGTGCACGCCACACTGCAGATGAGTGTTTGCATGGGGAGGAGCGAGCCCAGTGTAGGATTCGCTGGTCATTGGACACCAGGTTTGCTAGACAGAACTCAAAACTGAAAGCGGCAAAACGCACACAAGCGTATACAAAGGTCAAAATGTGTGCAGAGTACAAAAAATGCTTACGTGTTGGCAGGTCTGGATTATGGTTAGTACAAATAAGCAAAATAACTACCAACTGTTAGCAACAAACATTAGTTAGGTTGATTTAGGCCTTGTCCACTTGGGAACAATCATGAGAAATTTTTAAGTGCATGTGCAAATACAGTGCGGAGAAAACAAATCGGACAATAGCACTCAGGCACTGGTAAACCAGAGGTCATTTTGCTTTTCCCTGCAAGTTGTTTGCCCTTTCCCTCAAAAGATATTTAAAAAAAAACTCAGGTCCTGTCAACACACTAAGGTTCCTGGAAATTTTTTGGGGTCAAGTTGGAAAAAATTGCGTCCACACTGTGCCGGATTAGTAAACAGTTGCATCCAGACGGGAACGCACTGAGCGAAAACTACGAAACACACAAGGCGCCCACGTGTGGCGCTGCCAACAGACACGCAGACTGAACCACGTGTCATACAAATGCATGGGCATAACTCCGTCGTCTTTCCAAGACTCATCTAGACTTACGAAAAGACAACAAAATATAAGGAGGATGTCGACTTCTTGCTGACTAGCTTGTCGTCAAAGATCACTTCTGGTCACGTGACGTCAACGACGTGGTGATGGGTCTGTGATTATTTGTGTGTCTCTCTAGGACTAGCCGCTATTTCCAGATTTTCACAGCCTGGAAGCCGTTTTCAAAAAAAATACCTGGGTCACCCAGAACGCCGTTTCCGTGTGGACACGAGAGGCTGAAACGATCAAATACTTTGCCCTTTTGACCTGAAAACAATTCAGTGTGGATAGCCCCTTAATTGCAAATGAAAATTACATAATTGGAAGAGAAAACTAATGCAAGACTTAAATAAGCAAATCATACTAATAAAAATTCCCTAGCATGCTGTTCAGATATCTCATTTGTCTGTGTTGCGTTTCAGTGCAGTATAATCTTTCCATAGCCCATTACCTTCATTACAATGCTTGGCGGGGCCCCCCATGTTAGGGAGTTAGGCCATGTGTGGACATCACAAGCTGTTCACATGAAATGTTATCTCGGCCTGTACACAAGTTGACAGCTGTCTCCTTACAAGAGGCGTGTTATTATTGTGTAAATAGGTTTCTAACATCTGCTTCAGGAGCCAACGTTGGAATTTGCTGTTAATCTGCTTTTCCACTGGAATTTGTTCATCAACATGGGTTTCCAAAAAAAATAAAAAAGGGGAAGGAAATCTAACTCCACACAGAAGTAGTACGTTGTTATGCATTTTTAAGCCATTGCCGAACAAACTTTTTTCTTTTATCTGTGCAAATCCCGCCATAATCCGCAGATTAGCAGATGAGTTTATTCCTGCGTGCGCTCGCAAATCTCCCTCACCTTTTTTTGCACGCAAATCCGCTACCTTTCATGATGGAGCCGCAGACGGGCGGCCTCATTAGTGGCCTTGTGCCGCTTTTCGACGTTTAGGTGCACATGCAATCGCACATAACTGCTCGCAGAGCTTATCCACATACAATTAAAAGTCTAATTAGTCAGATTAAAAATTACACAGGCAGGAATTTTATCACCTTAAAGTCCAAACCCGTTAAGTGTTTTGTTCACGCGATGCGGCTCGCTGCCTTTGGAAGGCAATTTACGATGGAAATTCTCTTAACGATTAATGCAAAAGATACAAATTAACAGCATGTAAGTGTGCCTTACTGGACGGATATGCCAATAATTGGTATCAAAACAAATATCTATGTCATTATGTATGTGTTTACTTTACATTTTTGGTGTATTCAATAAAAAATATACATTTTTGTGCACGCTAAATTTTGGGTAGGGTATTTATTTTATTTTCATCTTTTTTTATTTTTGTCAATATCCTAATTGTTTCTTCTTTCGTTTTCTATTTATTTTTTCTGTCTTAACAACGGGACTGTGATACAGTCACTGTACAATTGGTATGACGAGGGAACGGAGGGAAGGGGGGGGGGGCTGGAAGGGGAAGCTCCTTTCTTAACGACAACATGTCAGCGCCGGCGCACTTTGACCCCCTCCCAAACTTGCTGCACAATCCAAACACATGACCATCGATGCTAGAATTCCTCCGGCGTCACAGCGAGGCAGGTTTTTTGAGATGACAACAACCAGGGGAGGGCGGGCGTGCACTTGGACAGGGGTGGGACGGCTACACAAGTGGGGGAACCTGGCGCGTTTTGGTGGGCGTCAGAAAGCCCACACTTTGCTCTGTTGCAAGTTGAAAATTCAAACCCCAAATCTTCAGGCTACTCCGCTTGGTCCCGGTCGAGGACTGGGGGAAACTTTGGGGAGGCAGGGCGGAGGGGGCACCATTGTTTGGACATCTAACCAGGAACTGTCGCTGCTCTCATTGCCCCACCATTAACAGCAATTATGCACTCTATTCAGACGCCTTTTGTGAGCGTGACCCCGCAGTCCATTGCCGCTGCACTCCCGTCCCCCGCCCCCCAGACCGCCCCCCCTTGGTCCAGCCCACACACACACACATTTCCCGCTTTCTTGTACTTTATTTTATTAACTTATGCGTGACTACCAACTTTTTACGCAACATTCAATGCATTGCTTTAACATTTTTCTACTTGAAAGTGAAATCAAATGTGGATTTTTTTAAAGTCATAATGCACTACTCTGATTTTACACTTCCATATGCCATTTTATTTTTCATCTTTCCTAATGTGGCAAATTAAATAGAAAGACGTATATGAAGGGGGCCTAAATTTATAAGAAGTCGCATTCCAGATGTAAAGTGCCATCTTTGTGTACGGCTCTATAGAAACGCATGGAAGAAAGAGCGAGGGGAGGGAAAGCGGAAAAGGCGGGGGCTTACAGTGGGTAGGGGGTTTTCGGGTGGGGGAGTGCACTAGCTAGCGCACATCTGCTAAACTAATGCCGTTTTTTTATTCTTTTTTGCTCAGGCACAGCAGGAGGGCATTGACATAAAGCTGAAAACATGTCATACAAAATTAGACCAATTTTGATGTATAAATATGATTATACATTTATGCTACATATGGTACAATATGTTTTATAAAAATCTAAAATCATGTCCTGAAATAACAAATCAATCAATCCCAAATAAAATGATTAATTTATTTTATAATGAGATGATATTTTTGTCATTATTAAAATTCATACTTTTTGATTTTTTTAAAAATAAGTTTTGTAAATACTTTTGGATTTTCAAGCGGCGGCCAAAATCATCTGACAATAATCCCCCACCGGCAAGCAACCAGGGAGGGTGGGGGGGGGTAAACATCGTATACACACATCTCAGTAAATATTTACAGCACTAATCTTTTCCATTCATTTGCCAGGCACTAAAAAACCTTACTGTAATGTTTCTCATCCTGACCAACCTCCCCCTTCCTCCCTTTGCTCCTGCACCTCTACATCTGCGATTCATTGACTTCACAATTTACCACATGTCGAGATCTGAATCCGGGCACAAATATGCCAGTGATTTATGGTTTAAAAAATACAATAGAAGGAAAAAAATACACTTTTCCCGCACATGACTCTCTATTGGCAGAGCACGAACAATTACATTTCGGACTAATTAAGCTGAGAGAATGTGCAGGGCTAATGTCTCGCAGGCCTCCTCCGGTTTTAGTGTGCCAAACTTTTCTTTGCCCCCTCCCTCTTCTCTTAACTCGTCAAATCCAGAGCAGATTTTTTTTTTTTTTTACGAGTGGTGGAAAAATAAGCTTTTCTTTGCACACAGAGAAGGAGGGGAGAGCCGCTTCCACCCGCCGCAGTTTATCGTCGACAAAAGTGATTTGCAAGACAAAAAGGGGCCTCTGCATTCGCCGTGCATTTTGGCATCCAAGAGGCACGGATTGTGCGCCGCACCCCCCCGCCAACACCAATTAGGCCCCATTAGCATGTAAAGCCAATCTGATACGGGCGCCCACCTCCCTCCCGATCCTTTAAATCAGCATTAAAATCATTCTTAAAATACAAAAAAATCCATTTACAGGAGGCGAACACACGTAATCCATACGATGATGCATTGTTGCGCTGACAATGCCGCCATGTTTAGCTGGAGATGCTGTCGCTGTGCGTCAATTAGAAGATGATAAGGCCACAAAACAATGCCGCATGCTATTATTAAACGTACAGAGATTAGAAGCGGAGTGTGAAATGGATTTCGAAAAAATCTTTTTGCTCTTTATATTGAAATTCAAATCCTTTGCCAAATTTCTGCACATCGGGAGACTTATTGGGGCCATGGGTAGCGTCACAAATCTTAACTTTGGCAGGACATAAATCTGGTGGATTTACAGCTCCCCTCTTCCATTCATTTAGTTTCTCGAGAACCTGTTGAGGTGGGATACGAGCTCCCCGACCCCCACCCCAAGAACTGGACTTAACCCGGAGTCTTAACACTGCACAAAAAGAAGGATTCAACCTGCGCCCGTGGAGCCTTTGTGCTAGCTGAGGGCGGACAGAGCGAGGGGTGGAGGGGCACGGCGGAAGTGTGGTGGTGGTGGTGGTGGGGTTAGTGGTTAGGGTTTGTCAAATTGCTAAATGATGCTAAATTGTGAGCCTTTTTGGACTTAAGTGGTAGGGAAAACAAATTCCGGCTGATTACGGCTCCCGGGGGTCACACAAATTATGTTAACCCCTCCCTCCGCACCAGGTCAAGTTTAAAAAAAAAAGGAGAAAGTGTCAGAGGCACCACCCCCAGGGGCTGCTCTAGGAGAAAATGATACAAAATTCATAAGAAATGTATTTGTATCTCTACTAAACCGGTCGTTGACATTAAAAAAAACAGAACTGATATGTAAACATGCGTCTAAAGGATAAGTCACAGAAGGTGGGAGTGCATGCTAGCCTCCAGACGAGCCGTTGCGCACGCTGAATAAACAAGAACAAGGACTCGGTGCAGTTATTTCCTGCACTCTAGCAGTAAACTGCAATCGACTCCGGCTTTCCCGCCTCCCATTCGCACATGTTGACTTATGCAAATGTGAATATGTCACAAAGCACTCATGGCATTCTAAAACAATGCCATCAAGTGTTCATGTTGCAAGAATATAACAGGCGTGTTACTAACATCGACTTTTAGGTGGGAAAAAATGTTATTTCTAACAAATAGCATGAGCAAGATGACACATCATGCTTGCACGAGTCAACATGGTAAGAAGCGGAATGTATTTCATTTGCCCCCGTCTCTTTGCTTTATGTTTAAGACAAAGGGGCCTAATTGCAAACCAGCAAAAAATGAAATAAAAAAGCTCAACATTGCCCCCAAAATAGAAAAAAAACACGGGGGAAGTGGCCTTTTTTCCTTTGACACTTCTCATAGCAGTCATATTGTCCATGTTAGGGAGCAAGACAGCTAATCAATGTCCAGGTGAATTATTAATAGCCGCTTTAATACACTGATATTAGAGCCACTGTTGACTGCAAATTCACCAATTGCTAATGGAGACACACACACACACACAATGAATTTTACGTTTCGGAAAAATGTGGGACATATAGGAAATCTAAGATATAACATCATTCTTTCTTTCTTGGTGGAATAAAAAAACAACATTGCGACAAGGAAGGATGTGCGTGTGCGCATGTGTGTGTGTGTGGGACGCTCGTGTCATAACTGATGAGAGCCGACTGATTCCGCACGCCAACGGCGGCTCTGACGTAATACAATCAAATCAAACATTTCGAGAGCACGCGGCAACAATTATTTGACCCTCGGCGTGCAACACAGAAGAGGATTTATTTTCAAGGTGTGCACAATAAACACAAAAAAATCAAATTAAATCCAGCACTGAGGTAGTGGTGGAAAAGCGGGTGGGGGGGCTGTTGGAATAGCAGAGGGCTCCTATTTCCTAAATGCCTAGCCTTCGCCTTAACCTTGTAAAATGAGATGACAGGTCCTAAAACGCACACTTGTAATTGCAACCATTTAAGGAAAAAAAAAAAAAAAGAGAGAGAGAGAGAAAATGGTGGGGAAATTTATGCTGCTTACAGCCCAGTGGGACCCTGCGAGGTGCATAATTACAGCGGTGGGGGGGCTAAACAAACTACATGCATTTATTTATAAAGACGGTTTTAAATGCTTTAGCATTGTTTATTTTAAGGTGATCATTTCCTCCGGAGACGCGCACGTAAAAGTGAAAATGTTTCAAACAATTGGGCGAGTGTGCACTCTTTGACATGTCACACTTGTGACACATCATGCAAGTAGCTCCACACCGCTCATTTGCATATTTCATTAGAAAAAGGGGCATTTTGGATGAGGCTGTATACACACACACTAAATGCATTATTCAGTGGCCTCACAAAAAGGTACGTAGTTTAAAAAAACAGCACGAGTAATAATATTATTTTTTGCAGTGGTAATAATTATGTGTAAATATATATGCACACGCTGGTATACACACACACAATGCCCTTTTCCATTAGCCACCTAGCATGCTAGCTGCTCTGACTGACAGCTCCAAAACAGTACACTTCACGGACAGTTGCAAAAGTCGTCTTTCGCATACTTTCGCACGCCGACAGCCCTCCGTGTGCGCGAAGCGGCGAGTTGAAAAACATGTTTGACGACGACAACAACAGGAACTTACTGTGCGTGCTGTCGGGGAGAGGGATCCATTGGGAAGGTAGGGGCTGGCGAGGTCCGGAGAGATCATAAGAAACGGGTAGCCCGGGTACGGTGGGCTCTTGAACAGCCCTCCATCTTGCCTTTTCGCAGCTAACATGGCGGAGAGGAGAGAGAAGAAGTTTGCAACGATAATATTCAAGCGCTGGCTGTTACTTAAAAGAGTCGGCCACTCACCCTCCTCTAAACTTTCTCGCGTTTTGTCTCGGAAAGTTTCCGACCGAGGCGGAGGCCGTCTCTCCGCCTTGGGAGAAAAGCAATGCGCGTTAGCAGAGCACCACCGGGCTCGGACAGGGCCGAACTTTCGCTACAACTTGGCCGGCTCAGAGGCTACGCAGGCGGGGGAGTTGAGCTAGCCGGCCCGCGCTGGGACTCCACTCCGGAGCCCGAACTTACCTCCGAGTCGGACGAGCTGTTCTGATTCGTTTCCGACTCGTTGACGAGGGAAGACTTGACGTCCGCTAAATCCCTTTCCGCCGAAGAGTTCTCCGAGATTTTCTCCTCCTGCTCGCCTTCGTCTTTGAAGGAGATCATCTCATCGTTGGCGCCCAGGTCGTCCCCTCCACCGCCGTTAAGTTGCGGCATTTTCGTTCCCCACTTTCGGCGTTAGTGAAGGCGGCTGCTCCTCTCGGTTGGTGGGGAGGGGGGAGGGGGGGTGGGGCTGGAAAAAAGAAACTTAACGCACAGGAAAAAAAAACCCTCACCGTCGGAAAAGTTTCGGGGTGTCGTGTTGACCGCGTCCCCCCCTTTGAAAAGGGCGTTTAGTACGCTCTGTCCCCCCCGCCGGAAAGAAAAGAAAAGTCCAAAAAAGCAGGGGGACTCTCGGAAAAGGGGAAGCCGGAGTAGGAGCCGCGGCGCTCGGATTGCGAGAGTTGAAGTTGGTCGGAGTGGTTTTCAGTTCAAAGGCGGCGCTGATTGACAGATAGAGAGGGATGGAAATAGAGAGAGTCTGGATTCGGGATTATTGACAGGGAGAAGCACACAAGAAACTAATGAGATTCAAACAGGGAGGGGCTTGGAGTGACGCGGGCGCGAATAGGAGGAGGGGAGAGAGGACGGCGGTTCGTTGGAGCTCGTGCGGCGGGGAGAGGCGAGCCGAGCAGTCCGGGCAGCGCCGGAAGGCAGACGAGGAGTTGTCTCACGCTAAAAAAAAACAAAAACAAAGTAAGCGCACACATGGGCGGCCGTCTCCTTGGTTGGGAAAAAAGAAACCTCCACTACTCCTCTCACTCAGGTTGAAGTTAGCGACAAAAAGAGCCTGTTTTGTGGGCATTGCCTTTCTCCGTCCGCGTCAGAGTGGCACGTGAGACGGGGGGGTGGGGGGGGGGTACACCCTGGAATGGCTGCCTTGCTGTCATTCCCACCGGGGCACAAACAGACTGTTGTTATCGGGAGAAGGCTGGAGCCTATCCCAGCTGGGCACTGGTGGGCAGTCAGACACCTTCCAGTTAGACCACCGTCATGTCGGTTTTCCGACACTGTAAAGACCTCCAGGTGATGTCTTTTTGCATTTCATGCATCTTGTGCAAGCCCAGACAGGAGCGTTGCAAATATAATAAGCAGGGCACCGTTTAAGGCAGCCGTTTAGCCGGATATCATCCGCACAGAGATTCGAACCCAAGCTAACGCGCTAAACACTCATCCACCACGCCGCCCTCTCGCATACGTTCAACTCATTTTTGTCAAAGTTTGTTGTTGTGTTTAGTCTGCACTGTCGGGCCCTTAGATCTATTTTTCGTCATATTAGATAATATTTCCTCAGATCTTTCTCCCTTTTTTATTTTTACAAGGCGGAGTGCTGGTGTGACAGGTGAGATGTCCTATGGGACTAACCTGAATTCCTCACGGCAACTCAAACGTCTTTCTACCCCCCTTCCTTTTCTTTATTCTCAGTAGATGGACTCTGCAGAAAATTTAAAAAAAGGGGTTTTAATTCTGCCTCCACTTGCAGTGTGTGTGTGTGTGTGTGTGTGTGTGTGTGAGATATAAATCAGTGACGTACTCAGCACCGGTGCAACACAAACCGGGTATTTACCAGACTTTGCAGCAAACAGGACTGTAAAAGAAGTGGGCTCCAAAGCTAAGACCAACATGTCCAAAGCCGCGTCTCGGTCTCAGAGATTCTCTGTTTTGTTGTGGTCAAAATTTGCAAGGCCTCTGCACTTCTTAATTGTCCTCATCCTCCCAAATCACTGCGCTGTCTGTTGGCTTTTGGTTATTTTTAGAGGCATTTGAAGCGAGATGTTAAAAATATGACTCATTTTCTCTCTGTTTTAATTCTGCATCTTTTTGTCATGTCATTATGAATAAACACTAAGCCAGTTTGATTTTTTTTCATGTTTTCTTCCCCCCTCAACTTGCATTTGGTACAGCACATCACCATCTTTTGTCTCACAAATAGAATCCACAACCAGATATTTTGCATTAGTAATCTTTTATAGTCCTGGTAATGCTCTCAACAAACAACACTAATGGTCTTTATTGTGTTTGTGTGTTCCCCCCCCCCCCTATTAATTAAATAATGTAAGCTTGCCTTTACATAATTGCCATCACCGTTTCCTGCGCACAACATTTGATTTCTCTTTTTATTTAGCTAATTTTTGCTCAGTGGCCTTTGTATTGGCCACATCGGAGTGTATATATATAAATATATACATATACACATACTGTGTGTATATGTATATATATTATTATGCTGTGAGGATTAAGGCAGGACTTTGTAGTAATACATACAGTATAGTATATATTTATTTAAAGCAGGGGTAGGGAACCTATGGCTCGAGAGCCATGACCGCATCAGACATGTCTTAACACAATAAAATTGTTTGTCACCGACATTTCATAGTAAAACAGTGTTCAAAATGGCAGTGTTCAAAATACCGTATCAAACTTTCTTATGCATTTCAATCCATCCATGCCTTTTCTCCCACAAAGCCGGTGGCCAGAGCCAATGCCAGACGTCCTTGCGATATTTTCCGCGTCAGACACCAAAACTGTATTATTACTGGACTATGTGCTACGCTACCCGGGTCACTGAGACGTCAAGAAGTAAACGTGCCTCCTTTAGGTCCACTAGTTCATTCTGCAGAGCCAACCCTTTTGACGGAGAAGATGGTGAAAACAGACAAAAATACGGACGCCGGTTTAAAATCGTGCAGCACCAGAATTGTATTTATTATTGGATAGCTTCAGTATAACAGTGTGAACAAAACAAAGTCGTTCCCAGACTTGTTATATTGTGGAATTGTTGGTCTTGCTTAAAAATGCTCAAAAATGTTGATTTGTCTTCAGTGTTAAAAAATATAATATGTCTCTCACAGAAATACATTTTAAAATACTGAATGTGGCTTTCATGGCGCGACCCCTGGTGTAAAACAATGACAATAAAATCTATGTCACCCTATTGAACATGTAAAAATCCTTTAATATCCTTTTTTTCAACACCAGGAAGAAAACGACGCTCCCCTTCACTTCTTGAGACAGTCAACGAGTCGGGTTGCAACCGAGCACCGCACTCCATTTTTGCCTCGCTTGCCTAATGACGCAATTCAGCACTTGCACATAACGGATTGTTGAACTAATTACATCATATAGAAGAAAAATAATGAGAATGTTTTTGCCAGGAAATTCCACACTAGCATCCAGTTGTTGACTGGTGTGACTGATGCAGATTATCATACCCCTGCGAGTATTCTGCTGCTCACCCTCAAAGTATGATGGGAAGCCGCTCCGGGCCCGTTTAAGCGGCCACCACCTCCGTAAACAAGCCGCTGAGTTTTTCGGCGATGGCCGTGATAGTCGTTAATCAAGCCTCCACACAAGCTGGCTCAAACATGACTTTCTTGCTCCGTGTGTGTGCGTGCGTGTGTGTGTGTGTGTGTTCTCAGCTGTCCACCAAGGCAGCGTGTCGCAGGAAGAGGCGAGCCAAGCGGCTGCTGGCTGCTAAATGTTACTTAAAGGTCAGCAGGTAGACGCGGCTTGAGGCAAGTTTTTGATACATTTGATGCGAAAGAAGGTGCTTTTGCTGTGCACACCTGCAGCATATGCTACCTACACATATCTACAGGTACGTACACCATCCATGCACTGGCCTGCATTCACACTGCCTGGCTTAACCACAGAGTACAATTTTTCTAGTGACATCAACTTTTAAGTGACTGGTATTACACAACGTTGGAAACTGCTAAAGTATCTTGAGTTTTGAATCAGCTACCGTGGTTTCTTTGGGTCCACCATTTTTGCCCACTTTAAAGTCAAACTACGAATCGTGACAAAATTGTGCCCTCTGCTCCCGATAAAAACATCTCGGAAGATATCAGTTTTTGTAGGTTATTGACTGGCGACCAGTCCGGGGTGTACCCCGCCTCTTGCCCGACGTCAGCTGGGGTAGGCTCCAGCATACCCCCGTGACCCAAATGAGGATAAGCGGCATAAAAAAAGGAATGGATGGATGGATGGATGTTGCATTTGCTTTTATTCTTCCTAAAAGCTTATAGTTAGTTGTTTACTTTTGAGCGCGCCAAGACCCTCATAGTCTCCTCCAGTTCAATTTGCATTTTTTTGTACTTTTATTATAAAACTTTTGTCAGACAAATCATGTACCATATTTGGGATGTGGGATTTAACTACCCCAATTACCTCAGCCACGGTGATAGAACTGTCCACGTACGTATCCTCAGACTCTGCCTCCTCTACGGAAGGTATGGTCACCGGGATTGAGAAGGGCCTCGAAGTATTCCTTCCACCGACCAACTATATTCACAGTCGAGGTCAGCCAGCCCGCTTTCTGCTGCTTCCCCTTTCTGAGGTGTCGGACGGTTTACCAGAACCTCTTCGAGGCAGACAGAAAGTCATGCTCCATAGCCTCACCGAACTCCTCCCACCCCCGAGTTTTTGCCTCGACCACCGCCGAAGCCGCGTGCCGCTTGGCCTGCCGGTACCTGTCAGCTGCTTCGGGAGTCCCGCAAGCCATCCGTGCTCGACAGGACTCCTTTTTCAGCTTGACAGCAGCCCTAACCCCCGGTGTCCACCATCGGGTTCGGGGCTTGCCACCACGACTGGCACCGACCACCTTGCGGCCGCAACTACAACTGGCTGCCTCAGCAATGGAGGAACGGAATACGGCCCATTCGGACTCAATATCCTGGTCCTCCCTCGAGATGCAGGCGAAGCTCTGCCGGAGATGAGAGATGAAGACTCGACGAACGGGAGATTCTGCCAGACGTTCCCAGCACACCCTCACTACGCGTTTGGGTCTGCCAGGTCTGTCCGGCATCCTTCCCCGCCATCTAATCCAACTCATCACCAGGTGGTGGTCAGTTGACAGCTCAGCCAATCTCTTCACCCGAGTGTCCAGAACATGCGGACGCAGGTCTGATGATACGACCACAAAGTCAATCATAGACCTGCGACCTAGGGTGTCCTGGTGCCAAGTGCACTTATGGACATCCTTATGTTCGAACATGGTGTTTGTTATGGACAAACTGTAATTCGCACAGAAGTCCCAGCAACAACACACCGCACGGGTTCAGGTCAGGGAGGCCGTTCCTCCCAACCACGCCCCTCCAAGTCACACTGTCATTGCCCACATGGGCGTTGAAGTGTCCCAGCAGAACTATGGAGTCACCAGCTCCCCCAGGCCTGGCTCCAGGGTGAGGCCCCGGTATCCCACGTCCGGGCGAGGTGCGGTCACTCCTCTTGTTTTTTTTCTTAGGGTTCTTCTGAATCACTCTTAGTCTGGCTCTTCACCTAGAACCTGTTTGCCTTGGGAGACCCTATCAGGGGCATACACCCCTCAACAACATAGCTTCTAGGATCACTCGGGCACTCAAACCCCTCCACCGCGGTAAGGTGGTGATTCACGGAGGGGGACTTCCAAGTCAAACAGTGGAAAATGCAAAGACTGTACTACGTGAAGACCCCAAAGTCCCAATAAAATGACACAAACGCTATCAGTTTTTGTAGGTTTTATGGCACGAATGTTGCATTTGCTGTGTTTTTTCTAGTCTAATGACGTAATGTCATCCACTTTTGAGTCGAACTTTAAAGCGTGCAAAGATTTTCATGGTCTCCTCCACTCCGAAAGACACGTTTTTGTAAATTTTGTTTGAACAAATGATTGTCTGTATTGACTGTTTTTCCCGTTGCGACTTATTTTTTTGGGTCCACCATTTTTGTTGACTTCTGTGTCAAACTACGAAGCATGTGGAAGTGATCATTTCCGGTACAGATAAAAAACTACAGAAACGCTGTCAGATGTGGCATTTGATATGTTTATCCTGGTCTATCGGCTTACTGTCGTCTACTTTTGCGACAGACTTTGGAGCATACAAAGATCTCCCCAGTCCAAAACGTTTGTTATAAAAAAGATGCGCAAGTTTTCAAAAATGTTGTCGTACAAATGACCTACTGTATTTGGTATGTTTTTCCATTTCAGACCACTTCTTGTTGGCCACTTCCGCGTCAAACAATGAAGACTGCGTAGACCGTTGGAGTCCCCTTTGGTCCCGATAAAAACGACACAGACGCAATCAGTTTTTGTAGGTTTTGTGGCACAAATGTTGCGTTTGCAATGTTTTTCCGGGTCTAATGGCATATTGTGACTCAAACTTTGGAGCATGCAAACGTTGTTAATCATTTCCTGCCCAATTTTCGTAAATGTTGTCAGAATAATGCACTGTATTTGCTCTGTTTTTCCTGATCTAACCGGTTCTTGTCGTCTAGTCTCGAGTCAAACATTAGAACTTGCAAAGACTGTCATACTGTAACTATGGTCCTGATAAAAACTGCCTTTTTAAAAAAGGTTTTGTCGCATGAACGCTGCCTTCTCCCCCTGCAAACCAGCCCAGGATGTGCCCCGCCTCTTGCCCGAATGCAGCTCCAACATACTCCCGCGACTCTGGTGAGGACAAGCCACATAGAAAACGGATGGATAGATGGATGGATGCTTCCATCTCTGGGTTTAACCTGATCTAACTGCTTGCTGTTGTCTACTTTTGGATCAAATTTAGGAGAATGTGAAGCTCATCCGGCATTTTGTTCGTACTGTTATAAGAACAAGGTGGTTTGTAAATTTAGTTGTACGACTGTTGCATTACCGATGTCTTTGAGATTGCCAGTTTTGGAGGATGTGAAGATTATCATAGTCCAAACACATTTATTATTATTCGTACCTGAAATGAATGGAGGTGTGTTTGATACGGCACAATATCAGTTGGACACGTTTTTTTTTAATTATTACTTTTTAATCGATTGATTGTTTGTGTGTCAATTTGCCCTTGCCTATGCTGACCTACCCAGCGCGGTACATCAGCAACAAACACAACTGAAGACCAACACTGCAGTAGATGGTCTTCCACAACCTCGATTTCAATGTACTGGTGATTGACAAAAACAGTTAGACCAGAGAGTGGGGCTGCCATGCACACTTTTCATTATTACCGTATTTTTCGGAATACAAGCTGCTACTTTGCACCCCCCCCCCCCCCCCCCCCCCCCCCAGCGGCTTTAATAACATAGCGCCTTGTTTATGGATTTTTTGGCCACTCAGGGTGTGTCTGAATTCTCTACTGACTTAGCGCAAGTGACCAAATGTTTGGGAACCACTCAGTTAGACCAACATGGCTTCTTGATTACCAACCCCAAGCAACTATAAAGTCTCATATTGGAGCCCTTTATGTTTTGGGGGGGTCTTAATAGGGAAAAGTGTCCTTCAAAAGGGTTCTCCACCAACCCAATAATCATGTTATTGTTTTTTTGGTGTGTTGGGCCCTTTAATTGATGCTATTTTATATTGCATCGTGGATCAAACACCTTTTAATATTAACAGGATTATTGTTCTAATATACAAAAGTAAGCCCTGCATGTTTCAAGAAGATTGTTTGAAATTTGTTCCAGTAAAGTGCAAAGGGTTAAAAATGGACTTTGCATTAAAAAGTAAGGGTATTTTGGGGGGAAAATAAGGAAAATTTGCACAGTAACCGCTAAACAACAAGTGTGTATCACTTAGCAATTTTAATTGCGCAGGAATGTGTGGACTTAAAGTGCTTTCTTTGCACACAATTTGTTGTGGATTTTATTTAATATTGATGATTTATTACATAGTTATCCTTTTATTCATATTATAGAAGTATTCTTTGTTAAAAATGTGATTTTTTTTAAGGGCTCCCTTGCTTCATCGATTTCACTCTCAGGTGTTCCTTTGCCAAAAATCGATTGTAAAAGAGTGAAAATCAGTGTGCAATTATGTATAAATATAGCATACAAATATGTTTGCACCACTTAGGCCCCAGAGCTCAAGTGGAGGTTTAGGCTTGGGGTCCTTGCAATCCAACCAGGATCTTAATAGAGAAATGAATACAGAAAAATCAATTGGCGCTCAAGTTTTGCATCCAAAGGGGTTCTGTGCAACAATCAATGGGCGGGTCCACTTGGGCATCATGGCTGGAGGATTTTGCAACATGAATTTCAATGAAAGAACCGCTAATGAGTTTTTTTCTCTCCAACATTCCCTGTGATGAATAATGAATATTGCAGGGCGTGGAATGACGCCTTTGGTCACCGCGTATTGTGGACAAGTCATCCGTGACAACTGACCTGCTGAAGACCGCCTCTTTTTGGTCTACGCCACAAACGTCAAACTTTAAAAACATGCAGGAGTTTGTCCATAAAGGCACCAAAGATCATTTTGTTCTAAAGCTGCCAAGGATGGCAAAAGGAAACTTTTGGAAACAAATTTCAGGTGAGAAATGAGCGAAATGTCAAGCCAATTGTTTGACAATTGAAACAGTGCTTGTGGAAAACGATGCACGAAGAAAAAGTGGGGAATTTGGACCAGTGTTTCAAAGGCAGTCTTTAGAACTGGGTGCCAAAAGAGTGACAATCTACCACAAAGTTGCCATCAACATTGGTCACCAAGTGCCTGCCTGGGAATTTCAACGGTTTATGTTTGACAAAATCCACGTACCATCTGAGAGATGGGAGAAATTTCATGCCAGTCCACCTTTTTCCGTTGTCCCGACACGGCATCTGTCCTGGTGGGACGTTTGGGTGGACCATTTTTATACTTTGATTGCTATACTGCTATACCTCCGCCGTCATTGGGCGATGAATCGGCGGCGTCTGGTGGCTCCCTCATCAGCCCGTGGGACGCCATTTCAGACCTCAGTGTGCGAAGAAAAGGAAAGTGCATCCAAAAAACACGCATGTCAGGATGATTGTGGACTGGAAGTGGGTGTGAATGGATGTTTATGTATCTGTGCCGCTGGTGGCCAGTCCAGGGTGGACCCTGCCTCTTGTCCGAAAAGTAAGCTGGGGTAATCTCCCAACGTCCTGAGCGTTCTGTGATGCTCTGCTATCCCGATTCACTGTGTTTTGGGTCCCTCCCAACTGAATGGTTGTGCACTGGTGATCGGCTGGTGACCAGTCCGAGGTGGACGCCGCTGGGATAGTCTACTGAGGACAAGCGATATGCTGTAGGAAGTAAATGGAGAGACGAAACGCCATCTTTTCCGGCGAGATGTTTGACTGTGTCTTATTTACGCTTCAATAGGAGAGGATGTTTACGAACGCTGTGATCCTCCGCCATCACGAATCATCACATTTTGTGTCTCCCCCATCAGCCCGTGGGACGCCAGTTTCAAGCTCAGTGTGTGAATGAGGAAAAGGCGGGGACATTCAAAAAGCACGTTCGATTCGTTGTACACTTTAAACGGTCCATAGACGTGCCCTGTGATTGGCCGCTGACCAGTCCAGGGTGGAAGCCGCCTCGGCCGGACGGAGAAAACGGACGGGGAGATGAAACAGCACCTTTCCCGGCATTACGCTCTTATTTACACTTCAATACGAGAAGATCTTTAAGCAGCCTGTGATCCCCCGCCATTATGAACGGTTGCATTTTTTGTCCCCCTCATCAGCCTCTCCGACGCCATTTTGAAGCGCCGCTCGCGAATGACGAAAAGGCGCCTCGAATCCCCCGTGACGCGCGATGGCGACGCCTCGTTAGGGCCTCAACTGTTTCTCTCGTTCTCAGACCTCGAAAAGGAGCAACCCTGTTCGTCTTTGTGCTCGTTAGCTACCTTCTAAATTCATCAGAGCTCACATCACAGTAATATTTGATCAATATTAATAAGGATAGGCAAACTCCTCCAGTAATTACTGCAGTGGCTTAGCTTTGATTTGGACCATTACAAACGCCTTTAGATCCCCCCCCCCAAAAAAAAAGCTCACCCCCATCACTCTCACTTTTATTTCATAACATTAAATCCCGACATGCATCTTCTAAAAGCTCTAATAAGACAAAGATTAGATTTGCATCCCCATACAAGTGTCTTTTCCAATTGATTAGCAAGCGCCACTGATGTGCCGGGAATGGATGCTTTCCTCTGTTCTTAGGGCGCCTAATAGAAGGGGCGGGCGTCGAGTACTTTGATGTTCAATCAGTGCAAAAATCCCACTTCTTCTTTGTCAGACTGTATTTGGTAAATAACAGTGACGACCCCACGGGGCGCGGGGGGGCTCGGACACGGAGGAGAAATGTGATGAATGGGTGTAAAGGGGGCACCGTGGAGCCGAGACGGCTTACAAAAACCAAAGGCGTTGTCCAATTGTCAACAACGTGAGATATTTGGGTTTATTTTGGGCGGGTGATATTGCACGTGTGTGTGACACATTCCAACATGGCACACACACACAGCAGGCTTCTAACTGGGCCCGCGGAGAAACAAACGGGTGGATGTGGGAGAGGCTATAAGTCATCCAGCGAACATGGCCGCCCTGCTGGACACGAGTGGAAGTGCGGGCTAAACAACGACTGGAACGATGGAACCGCCTGTTGCTCAAAATCGTAACAATTTGCACAGCATGTCGCATAAAACGACACAAGATTGTGCAGACTTATGTACACAATGCATTTAAATACAAATATAAATATATATACGATTAAGTTAATCGCATGTATTATTTGCACACAATTAATGGTAACAATTATTACGATGAACTGTCTTAATTGCAATAACGAAACTGTAATTTTTAGTACATTTAGTATTTTGATGTTATGTATTTTTAAAATATCATATAACATTTTAAAAACACAGAAAGATATATGATATATCTAATCCATGTATTATTAGCATGCAATTAATAGTAACCACTGTACTTTCTTTTATTTAGAAAACATTTATTGTATTTATTTAAAAAAATAAATACAAAAGAAAAATATTTCGAGTGAATTTTATTTTGTAATGTTACAGTATGTATTTTTTATAACATATCCATAAAAAGATGAAATCACATATATTTCAGTGTTATTAAATCACATACTTAGCATACAAATAACTGCAATAATTATTAAGAGTAACACCAATTAACTACTTAACAATAACACAAGTCATTTTTAGTACATTTTATATTTTAATATGATCTACTTGTATATCAAATATATATAACATTAATTAAATTACATATTACTGGTATACAATTAGTAGTAATAAATATTACAACTACCAGTTTTTATTGCAACCACAAGAGGAATATTTAGTACAGGTTATATTTTGATCCTATGTATTTTTAGTAATACATTTTTTATTAAAATAGTCTTATAACTTAAATATTTTTTATACACATGGACCTATAATGCTTTTCCTCTCTTCTGATGTTGTTTCAATGTTTTATTGTCTTGTTAAACGACGCCAACACTTCAGAAAATAATGCTTGTGCATTTGGAAGTGGAAGTTCTGCACGTTGCGTCCCACTCACGTAGCAATACCCGGATGTCCTTATATGGGCATGCCCAGCTACACGCTGTAGGTCTGCCCTCCCCTCGCTCTGCTTCATTCTGTTGTTGATCATTTCTCCGTTTCACGTTCAGCAATGGCTCCCGGGAAATGTTTGTTTGGGTGTGAGGGCAAGCTATTTTTGTTTAGCTTTCCTAAAGAGGCAAGCATCAGGCAGAAGTGGTTGGAGTTGCTGATTTCAGGCCAGCAAGCGGAAAATATCTGTCAACGGTACTTCACACAGTTCACACTGTTTTGTGAACATGAACTATCCGCCAAACTGTCGCGCCAACTTTGCAACTTTACTTGGTTGTACTGACGCGTCAGAAGAGCAAGCTGTAAGTGACAGTTTTTCAGTGTCCTAACGGTGTTTATTTTGTGTAAGTAATCAAACACAAGCGAACAAATAGCTTTTAAAAATTGACATTTTCAAAAGATAAATCGCTGTTTTTTTATCAACTCCTGCATCGCCAGAAGGAGGAAACACTGCTGGAAAAGTCTGGAAAATCTAGAAAGTTTCCTCATTAGGGTCGCGGGTTTGCTGGAGTCTATCCCAGCTGACTTTGGGGGGGCGGCGGGGTACATCCTGGACTGGTCGCCAGTCAACCGCAGGGCACACATACAAATTTTCAAACTCACATTCACACTCTAATGGACAATTTAGAGTCGGCAATGAAGCTAACATGCATGTTTTTGGAATGTGGGAGGAAACCGGAGTACCCGGAGAAAACCCACACACACACGGGGAGAACATGCAAACTCCACACAGAGATGCCCAACGGAGATTCCAACCCTGAACCTCCTGACTGTGAGGCCAACGTGCTACCCACTGAGCCACCGTGCGGAAACTCTAGGCAAACGCAGGAAATAAGTATATTATGTATATGTATATGTATAATGTGAAGTATATGTATATGTATATGTATAATGTGAAGTATTTGTTCCAATTACATTTCTTGTATTATTGGGTGTGAGGACTTTTCAGGTCGTGTTGGTGCAAGCTTCGGACAGGTCGTGCACGTGCTATTATTCTTCTGACAAGTACACCGCACACTTTTAATAGAGCCTCAAAGTGGGACTGACTTGAAATGTCTCACAGCGTTGACAAAACGTCTTTGCCACTTATTGGCTTCATTAAAGTCATTGACTTGACTTTGAGGATGTAGCGTATGAGTTCAAGTAAACGATAGCCAACGATGCCCATCAAGGCAGAAGTCTTGGATAAAACCTGCATTGAGAGGCTGTTGGGTGGTGAAAGCGCCAGGCCACTGCAGCGTATCATCAGGCCCGTTGAGGCCCGTGGGCTTCCATGTAGCAGGTAGCGGCTCAGTGAAGCCTCATGGAGGTAAGTCAAGCTAAAAGTGAACATAAGAGCTTCTTTCTTCCACTGCTGTCCTCCATAAAAAGCTCCGCTGCAAAAATGGAGCCTTTTCCTCCAAATAGAAGCGACAATGAGCTAAAAAAACCAAAAACACGTAGCGTAGCGACGAGTGTACCGTCTTCAGACGAGTGTTTTGGATTGATATTGCTGTTAGTGGTTATAAGTCTACTTCTACTTGTGAGACATGCTTAGAATGCTGATTCGGAAATATTTGTTTACACTAACTGAACGTTAGTAATGCTAAAACAACTGAGGAGCTGTCTGGGATCTAGCAATGAAAGGGGTGCTATTCCTAAGACACCATCAAACTGGTGACCTCCGCCAAGGTTTGCGTTTGCTGCTTTTTCAAGCTGTCGCTGTTGTTTCCTGCAGTAGCTTTAGAACCAAAGCAAAGTTCTTGGCAAAAAAAAAGGACAACGTGGAAGCAAACTTTTTTGTTGCAAATTAAATTTGCAGGAGGGCAGGCCCACCAGCGCCCCCGTCGCCCGCCATGATGACAGGGGGCGTCCGAGCCATGTCAGAAAGTCTGTTTTGGATATCTGGACCTCATCTGCATATTTGAATAAAACATGGTGCTTATAAGCATATTAAATGGCCGGTGTGGCCACGTGTCATGTGAGAGGAAGGAGATTAGACCTCCCCGCTTAATTATAAAGATGTCAAATGTCAGAGACGTGAACTCACTCCCGGGGGGTCAGCGCCTTTAGTTTGGTGATTATATGCACAAACTATAGATAAAGTGTCATCATACAGGCTATTAAGGTGCTTCCCTTTCCTTTGGCTTTATTATCATGCACACTCTGTCATGGAGGTTCGCCACCGTGCACTCCTAATGCTGCATGACTACATTCGCCTTCCATTTATTTCCTCTGTTGTTTACCTGAAGCATTAACAGCGAGCCTCCACTCATGTTTTTTGCTTCATTAGCAGGACTGGACCTTTAACGCGACAGTAAGAGTAATTTACTCTCATGACACTCATAATTATTTACTCTTTGTAATTTACTCTTACGACACTGAGTTAATTGTGCGTTAAAAGGGCACAGCAACATCTATCCGGCCATTTTCTACGCCGCTTATCATCAATAGGGGCTGTGCTGGAGCCTATCCCAGCTGACTTCGGGCGAGAGGCGGGGCACATCATGGGCTGGTCGCCAGCCAATCGCAGTGCAGGTACTATATGGTAATAATGAAACACATGCTAAATACTAACGGAGCGTACAGTGGGAGTATTTGACAGTAAAAATGATATAAAAAACACTTTGGTTATTTTTACAGAAATACTCTGGAAAAAAAGTAAAATATTAAAAATTCAAATCTAATCATATGTACAGTATACTGTACCAAAATGTCACCGAAAATTTTAATTATCAAATCAATTAAATTAGAAATGTGACACAAGTAAAATATTAGATTCAGTTTAGTCAAATATTTGTTAAATTTTTTTTAAATTTGCTAAACAAAATTGTAAAATCAACCTAAATATGAAAAAAACAACAACAGATATCTAAATTAAACATAAAAAACATTTAAAAAAAGACATTAAAAAAAGCTCATCTTCAAAATAAAAAAAGAAACAAATAAAAAGGTCACACTGTTGCTTCTATAAATCGGCTAGGAAGGTTTGTTTTGGTTGTTAGCATCAGTGTTAGGAGCTGATCGTGCCGGGGGTGCAGCCTCGCAGAACGAGGTTCGAGCCTGAGACAGAACTTGATATAAGCGCCAGTCAGACAGGGCAGTGGTTTCTGTGTTCCTGCCAATCACGGCACAGGAGTTTCCTCACTAACACACACACACGCACACACACACACGCACACACACGGAAGGGGCTCAGTCAAATGGTTGCAAAACCAAAAGACAAAATTGCAGGGAATAATCAGGAAGGTAGGCAGAGATAATGTCCACAAATTCAGAGAAATGTAAAAAAAAACATAAAAATTGCAAATTAAAAATATTTTTTTTCTATAAAAATAATAAAAAATATTATGTGTGAGGGTTAAATTAGTCCATAAATGCTCCAAAGGAAGACACACACACACACTACTAGGGTTTCAGGAGCTAGGCTGGGGGCGGGTCCAAGCTCAAGGGTTTGTTTTGGTTGCAAGGAGCTAATAAGCTAACACACACACGCTAACACACCAATCATCTCCCCAGCTTCTTCAATATTTCATGGCGGTGTGATCCCATGCTGACTACACTGAAGGCCACACAAACAAGCAACACGAGCAAACAGGCTGTCAGGACCCAACGATTGCGTTTGGGGCAAAATATAAAACACAAACAAACCCACAGAAATGCCAATCATGTTTTATTTTGTGGAGTATTTTCAAAGCTGTTGTTTGGTATATTAATGACCAAGTTGTGTTTTTTTTTGGTTTGTTTTTTTCAAAGAAAGGCAAGCTTGCAAATGTCTTTTTTCATTGGCTGACAGGGCAGTTAGATTTCTGCCTAGCAACACGTGGCCAAGGAAACAGGAGCAGCTGCTAACTAGTTCAAATTTAATACCTAAAAAATTCTATAATAATAAAAGGGCATAAAATATTCATATATCCATTTTCTATGCCGCTTATCCTCATTAGGGTCATGGGTATGCTGGAGCCTATCCCAGCTGACTCCGGGTGGGAGGGGGGGGCTACACCCTGGATTTATACTGAGGGTTGGACCACATCCAAAGTTACGTCCAACTTGAAGCCTTTCCAACTCATGGATGGGAGATTTTGGACAAGATAAAAGGTCCGTAGCGCCCTGATGTTCTGGTTGTCAGACCAGGAATGGGGGGCGTGTCGTTTAGGAGTCAGTTGAGGGAGCCACTGTTGTGCTGGCGTGTGTGCTCATGTGTCGTTACTTCTTGCAATAAAATATTCATTCCCTTTAATATCTGTCTGCAGATGAAATGTCATTGAAATGTATGCAAAATAACTTCTTTAATACTTTGGTTAGAGAAGTGAATGAGGTATCAAATTAAAGTTTCATTCATTCATTCAACCTGTGAATTCATTCTTAGTTCATGCAACTACAACACTTCAACAAGCACTTCGGCGGTTGGTTGCACTTCATTCAAGGAAAATGTGAATGATTTGCCTTGAATTGTTGTTTACTTGCTTGTTCATGTAAAGCCGATTCTGTTACAAAAAGCCAAGGGAATGTAGGAAACTTCACCTGCAGCGTCCGGTATCCAGCTATTTATTTCACATTCAGACTGCTTGAGTTTTGGCGAATGGTGATACGAATCGAATCATTGTTAAAACGAATCGTTAAACAAGCCAGCAACAAGCTTGCTCGCGTTGTACCTGACTAATGTTATGTCTGTAGTGTCTTTCGGATATTAAACTTGCCATTTGCAATGGCCACATAGCGCCGCTTATGCGAGGCCGAACCAAGACGTTCTCCTTCAATACGTCCAATTCCCAGGGCCGAAGCTTTTAATCGGAAAATCATGGACCGTATCGCACTGGATAACCATCCCTTTTCTATCATGCAAGACATCGGATTCACTAAACGTGTGAAGCTCCGGAAGCCACGCTTTGCCATACCCTATCGCATGTTTACAATGTTGTTTACAGCCACGCCGAGAAGCTAATTGCTGATTCTGTATCCATTAGCTTCACAACAGATACACTGTGTGTTGATTCCAAGACATGTTGGCAACAAAAGCCATGGCCATGGCTGATGTAACTGGACTGAAAAAAGTAATCAAGAATGTTCTTATAACATCATCACAGGGTGGAAGGCCTTCTGCCTCCACTAATATGGACGTGTTAGTGAAAGATGTGTTAGATATTGTCATCTTTTTTTTTTTTTCCATTGAGGAATCGGTCAACAAACGTTGCTGTTTTCGCCGTCTTTGGTCTGCTTTCTCCTCCAGCTGAATGTCATTGGAGAGCACAACTAAGTGTTTTTTTGTTGTTGCTTCTTTCCTCCATACGTGTGTGCGCGGGTGCGCGTGTGTGTGTTTGCAAACGAACGTGGACAGGCTTTGTTTTCCTTTTGAACATCCCTTTGATGCTGCTGCTGCTGATTTATTTATTTATTTTCCCGCCAGCTCGCTCGGGCCGCTCGATGCTGCGAGTGGCATCCATCAGCGAGGAGCCTCTCTGACGCACGACCTTGTGACCTCGTCTCACCATCGCACGTCACTTTGAAGGTTTCTTTTTTTTAATTTAAAAAAGAAGTGTCTAAAAACTAGCCTGGAAGCTTCATTTTGCCGATAGAGAGCAACTTCCTGTTTAGCATTCATGTTGCTAAGACACTACGGACCCTGTCCATGGTGCTGAAAGCACACGTCTTCTTACGTATAGGACGCATTTTCTCAGCATGGCACGCAAAGACGACAACATTTATCCTCCAGACAAGAAGAAGGGACAGACATGACAGCGAGGTCCTCCTCCAAGACTGAAAAATAGCATACAAGAAAATGACAGTGGAGCACATGGCTGTTAATAAAAGTACATAAAACACTCACCTAATAAACACAAAAACATGCAATATATTGCTCCTTCCTAGCTTGGCTTAGGATAATCGTACAATAAAACACAAAAAAACAAACAAACAAAAAAAACCTCATCAAAATGTTAATAAATACAACCAATAATAAAATAAATAATATTAATATGTTGTTATATTGACAAATTACTCCCTTCTAGGGAGCCCCTAGGGGGGCGTGACTGAGAACCGCTGGATTAACCTAACATGCCGCAGTACCCGGAGAAAACCCACACGCGGGGAGAACATGCAAACTCCACTCAGAGATTCAAACCCACTTCTTCCAGATCTCCCGACCGTGTGGCCAACATGCTAACCACTCATCCACCGTGCGGCTCACAGAGAATAGCGTTTAAATTAATACATAAAAATGACAAAAAATATAGAATAAATAAATAAATACTGTACTCAAAGTAACTAATTATGCTTTCATAAATATGCAAAAATAATCCTAAAATATATATTTTATGTATTGAAATAAATTGACTTCCTGTATTAATATAAGTCAAGAAAATCTGTTTTTAAAAATTGCATCAATGACTAACAACACATACGAACACGAATATTGTAGTGGTTTTTCCCACCAGAAGACAACCACTGAGGTCTTTGGTGTGCAGTGCAAGTGCAGGTATTGAGCAGCGCTCCACGAAAAAAGACGCAGCGTGCTGAGAATAGCTTGTGTTCACCTTGAAATGCTTGCTTGGCCAAAGTACCAGTTTAGAAGGGAGTTGAGGATTTGGGAATTGATGGAGCGCGGGAGTGCAGACCCCGCTGAGGGAGGTTGAAATGCCATCAATCAAAACGCCGTCGCCACCACCTTTCGGGTGCTTTCTCGTGTGGCTGAAGACAATTAAAATTTCAAAAGTTTATACACGACGCTTGAGTTTACAACGCTCTTCACTCAGCACGTCACTTGACTTGAAGGAATCGGCACATTTCCTCCTCAGCGTCAATGCGTGTTGCATTCCTTGGACATTGGCATGGCATGTAAAAAACAGTGCAACACCCCCCCACCGCGCTGATTCCCCTGCACCTGATTACAATACGTGCTGTGGCCTTCGGGAGGGAAAGGTTTCCACTTTATTTTATTGAAGTTCCTTTTGTTAGCCCTAATATTCAGCAGCTGTGATCTGTGGCTGAATGACAATTTTCAGGGTCAAGGAGGGGCTCGGGCGAAGGAATCGAGAATCTGGGGTGGCGACATGTTGGAGAAGAAGAAGCAGAAAAAAAAACGAGAAAAGAGAAAAGGGAGAATCTCATGAGTTTTCTTTAAAAATGAATGAGAAAATGGGTCATGGCATGAAAAGGTGGGGGGATCAATAAGGACTCCCAGCTCAGGGGGGTCCTCCTTATGGGGCCTTGGGATGAGTAAAGACTGAAAAGTTGAGCATTTCATTGTTTTCTTTTCAGTGTCTCAATAGATGTGCATAAACAAGCAAAAGTAGTCGATATCTTCATTTCCGATCCAAGGTTCGAAAAGACTTTCTCGCTGAATAGCATGAGAAGATGTCTTCAAACCTGACGCCTCCTGTACCCTAGTGAAGATGAAAGAACATAACAATGCAGGCATATCAAATGTAAAACCAGTGACAATAGATATTTCATACTGCTGACTCGGACGGTTTCAATAGTATCGTGATACCGGGTGTTATAACTAATATTTTGAAATACACAAAGGGCATTATTAGATACATTGCCACAATTTTATGCCAGCAATATTTATGACAGATGATTGGTCAGTCATAATGGATATTTGAGGCTGGGGTATCACTCTTGTGTGAATAGTATCAAGATATCAGCCGTGACAATTTTGATTTTGATACACAGTAGGATACAATATCAATAGAATCACCATAGGCAAAAACAGGTGCAAATTGGTATCGATCAGCAACCATCAATACTTGTCCAATAAGAGATGACAGTAGTAATACAATGATATTGTACAATGATACAAATAGTACAATGATATTGTCTGCCATAAGAGATCTTTTTGCATATACTGGGGGTGATATTTTACCAGCGGTATCAATATCATTTTATGCGATAAATAGATATTGTATGTTCACTTGGGGTGAGAATCAATACCGTATTATGGTACCATGATTACATGAATGTAACAAAATGGTAACTATATATCCTATAACTATATATAAATACAACTTTATATAACTATATAACTGTATTAGGCCCGTGATGCAGTATCAGCAGTATGATTACAAGGAGAAAACAGTTTGGGCTTGGCGGTGTTGTGGCAGAGACCCGAGCGAGCGAAGAGCAGGAACCAGTTGCAGGTCAAATGAGTATTTTAGTAACAGTGGAGTGGTAAGGATACGTTAGCACGCCAAGCTTAGACCAACCAACATACAAACAATGCAAAGCAGGCTCGGTAGGGAAGTCCAGACTTCCCAATGCCGCGTCACTTCCAGTTTTGGGCATGGCAAAGCGTGGTATTCCCAGGCCAGCTGTGAGATAGAATCCCCCCCCAGAGTGTCCCAGGTCTGCCTCGGGGCATCATCCCTGCTGGGCATGCCAGGACCACCTCACCAGTGAGGCGACCGGGAGACCTCTGGCATAGATGCCCGAGGAACCCCAACTGGATCTTCTTGATGTGAAGGAGCAGCGGTTCTACTCTGAGCTCCTCCCGGATGGCCGAGCTCCTCACCCTATCCCTTAGGTTGAGTCCAGCGACCCTACGGAAGAAACTCATTCCCGCCGCTTGTATCCGTGATCTCGTTCTTTCGGTCATGAACCATAACTCATGACCATAGGTGAGGGTGGGAACGTAGATGATCAGCAAATAGCTTTGCCTTCCGGCTCCCCCACAACGGTCCGGCACAGCGACTGCAGGCGCTGCTCCGATCCGGCAGTCGGCCTCGAGAGCCAACCTTCCCTCACTCATGAACTAGAGCCCAACATAGACCTCAACCCTGAGGGTGCAGTCCCCCCTTTTCTGAAGCATGGCCTTGGATTTGGGGGTGCTAAATCTCATCCCAAAAGCTTCCGCTCAAATTATGAGCAGAATCCGTGACAGCCTTGGAGGAGGCCAACATTCACCAGAAACAGGCTCGACTTACTGCTGGCAATGCGAACCAGGCTTCTGCTCTGCCTTGTCACGAACGGGCCATTGGTACCAATAAAGGTCGGGGTCTACGGGGCATCGTGTCCTTTCCCTTGCGTTCTTCCACACCTGCATGACAGATACTCCACGCAAACTCTTCTTGATCCATCTGTCCGTTTCTTGCTCTCCCCCAGGCTGTCACACTAAGCGATAAGCCCCCTCCCACCCCAGCTTTACCTTCTTACCCCCTCCTATCACTGCACCCGTTCATTAGCGAGCTCTTCAGTAACCTGCCATGACGGATGTGCTCCATCAAAGCTGATCGGCTCCCCCGTTTTTTGCGGGGAAGATGTCGCAGGTGATCACGGGGCGCTCAGATCTCGGGGGCTACGGGCGGAGCATGAGTGGCAGGCCGCCTTTTGAAGAATGCTCATTCCTCCCAGTTGGAAGTTTAGAATCGTGTCTGCTAAGACGCCATATGCAAAGTAAATTAGCCAGCACTGGGGGTGGATGAATTGCGGGAACGGGGCGGGAGTGGAGTCAAGCCTCCTCTCTCTGTGAACGTCCACCTGAGAGACACTGGAGGACAATCTGTCCCGACCTCTTTAAGACCTCCCTCTGCAAAAAGACATCATGTTACCACGAACAAAGATGGCTGACATTACAACTGTATGGTCTTTGTAGTGCTGAAGCGCGCGCTGAAGTTCAAAGATTGTGGGAAGGTAAGATGCCTGCCTTGGCCTCTGTTTCACCCGAGGAAGGACGTTAGCTTGCTTCACGGCATGGTCATAAATAAAAATATAAATCATAAATGAAAACTCAAGCACTATGTTTACACTAGTCAAAGATTCGCTATAAAAATCTCATAAACGAAAGGAGGGTTCTGTTCTTTTTAAGCACCAATGTCAAAGATCTTTTATTTGAGATGAGTGTTCTAAAGAACCTACGGCAAAATGCTAGTCAAAGATCTTTGACGGGAGTGCTGTGCTATTTTTTAAGGCCCTACTGCAAAGCAAATGCTACTCAAAGATCCTCTATATACAAGTAAGGCCCTGCTTTCTTCAACGACCCTGGGTATGAGAGGAGCTTTCTGTTGTTAGAAATAATCCACTGCTAAAAGGCTAATAATCAAAGGTCCTTTTAATGATAAGAATGTTCTGTTGTTTCTAAGGATCTACTCCAAATTTGCTAGCCAAAGATCCTCTATATCAGTGGTTTTCAAACTATTAGTGGGGTACCCTTCAGACATTTGACTTGAAGCCCAATACTCCAGCACATTTATAACACATAAACCATTTTTAATGTTCATGAAATTGAAACATTACACAGGATTAATTGGTTAATTCATTTTATAGTAAGTCGGTAATTCTGCTTTAACAATTTGTTTTTTGCCGGGTCCAACTTTGATCAAACATGATCACTAACAAAAAGTAATGAATTTCTCTTGGTGATGAATAAAGTATACAAGTATTAGTCCTACATATTCTTCTATTTCAGTCGGATGTGGGGATCCTTGCTTTTGAATGGGGTGAACTTCACTTGACTTTTGTCCATTTGCAATCAATATGATGAAGCACACAGACTTGCTACCAAATTGAAAGGCCAAGTTTAGCAAACATGATGAAGCAGTATCCAAAGTACAAAAATACACACAAACAGCAATACAGCCTCCTTTTCAAGGGAATCCCCACTCTCTCATCCTGACACACAGATACAGTGCAGGGTTGTCACAGTGTGGGGATTGCAGCACCAATACAAATTAAATCTTCAACATGAAACACTCTTAAACATCACTAAACAGGCATCTCCTTCCTTCGCTCGGCTATGACTGTCGGGTGCGCTTGTAACTGTGCTAACTGTTTTTCATTTTTATTCACTTTGGGAACCTAGGCTCTATATAACAAGAACGCTCTGCTGTTTTTAAGGATCAACTACAAAAAAAAGTCTTTTCTTCAAAGATCCTTTATACGTCAGGATGTTATTAAGGATGTACTGCAAAAAAAAAGGTAGTCCTATGAAGATAACAGGAGCGCTCTAGTGGTTCCCAAGGTTTTCGCATACCCGCTACTCCTGCACACTTAAAAGACAGACCTCAATTAACTTGAAATATTTAACATCATCAATTGGTTCATTCCTTTTAAAGTCATTTCGGGTCAAATATGTATATTTTGTTCACATGTTGAGCACTGATAAATAGTTAAGTAATCCTAAACTTAACATGATATTCATGGTTAAGTAGAAGATACTCCAGTCTGATGTTGGAATCCTTTCGCTAGAATGAACATCGATATAAATGAAATCTTCACGATTAAACACTTTTAAGGCACAAAACAATCATCAAACTTTCTTCATATGAAGCACACACAGCCATGAACTTCACGCTCTGTCTCCTTTCTGCTCTGTTCTCCTGGCGCTGTGAGGCGTTCAGGAGCACTCGTAACTGTGAGTGTAACTGTTTTTCATTTTTATTCACCTACCCCCCTCCCCCCGGTCACAATTGGCACACTCTTGGGAGTACGCGTACCCCACTTGTGAATCTAAGTCGTATAACTTAGTCTGGAAACACAAGTCCTGCTGGAGCTCCTGCTGGATATATGTCAAAGATCCTTAATAAAACGGGAGCATTCTTGTGTTTTTAAGGACCTACAACCAACACACTAGTCAAAGATCTTCTATCTGACAGGAGTGCTCTGCTGCTTTCTTTGATCTAGTGACAAAACCTGAGTCAAAGATCCACGATCTGACAAGAGTGCTGTGTGGTTTTTTGGGAATCTGCTCAGACTTTTGTCTGTCCCAGGTTTTGAACTGACCTTTGGGCCATTCCGAGGTCCAGCAGTTGGACATTGCTGCTTTCAGGTTCTTCCAGGTGTCGGTATTGATCTGTAATTATCTTTATTATGATCAATATGTGTAGTGGTGGAATGCACGCCAAGAGAGGGCTCGAGATTGACGTTTCTTTAATGACACATAGAAGCGTTGTGATTGGTGGAGATATTCCCACCCTTGTTCATGAATGCATCACGGGCTGCCTACGGAGTACGACATGCAGCACGCATGCAGTCACCAACTACTTCCTTCCTCCCCGCAATGGCAGCCGTTGTTGGTGAGGAGGAGGAGGAGGAAAGCGCCAGAAGAAAGCCATTCTTGCGCGTGCAAACGGAGAACGTGGCGCCCCTTCAATTTTGTGTTTTTCTTTTTTACTTTTGATGTTGTACAACAAGGGGAGGGGCCTAAATGCAAGTGAGCGCCGCGTAGAGGATGGCGGGGGGACTGCAAGTTAAGTTAACACCGGCGTCTGTCAGGAAAAGCACTAAAATACCCCTCTTATGCTGGGGGGTACACCTACTTCCTGTCCCGCCTCCCCTTTCGCCACATTCATAATGAGCATAATAGTCCTGAGAAGACAATAAAAACGCCCCCGCCTCCCCCGCCACGCACCCCCGCCCCCTCCTACGGTTGTCGCCGGCGCTCAATTATTTCCTTGTCAAGTGGCGGTGTTTTTAATGAGGCCCTGTGGGACTGACGTCTGTCAGTCAGCCCTGACTTTTTGACACCATTACAACTTCAAATGGAAGCCGCCGCCACACTGCCTTCCACTCGCTCGCTCGTCTGACAGGCTGGGAGGAGCAGGGGGGGGGGGTATGGGGGGTGATCATGTAGGTAGGATGAACACACACGCGCACGGTCCAAAACAATCACTGGGGGTCATTATGCTTCGATATCCTTCCTTACTTCCTGCCTGACAGCTCACAGTGGGCCACCCACCCCCAGCTCGGGGGCGCCACCCGCTCCCAGCGCCACCATTTTGTTTGCAGTTAATGTCGCGTGGCAAAAAACACGTACGCTCCGATTTGTTTATAATACTTTATTTCATGATTTGGATGAACGGCTTTCCACTTTGTATGAGCGCCTGCGTCACAATCCACCACTTTATCAATTAAAGTATCGCCTACAAAGCATTTATAAATAGGTTATAAAGCCTTTATTAACAGACATAAGTTATAGATAGGCCAGAAAAGCTGGAGCTATGAAGCCACACACTTGAACTTCTTTTTATGTCATGTCATCTCACTTTTTTCGAATTTATCTACAACGTATTGCTATTTATTAAGGCTTTATAATGTACTGAAACACACATAAACGCTTCAGAAACGCTAACCACATCACAATTGTCCACTTTATAACAAGGCTAGCCATATAAATGGTTTATAAACATGCCAAAGCTATGAAACAGCTACATCATGACTATTTTGAGTTAGCTACTGCTTCTTAATAACTGTTAATTAACGCTTAACAAGGGGTTTATAAACCCTTTATTGTAAAGTGACACATACACCAATTTGTTTGGCATTCATTTTTAAAAACTACACACAAGCATTCAAATTCAGTACCAATTTAATAAACTGGAGGTCCAAAGCCTTAAAAATAGCCCTACAATGTTTATAAATGCTTTACAAACGTTTATAAACCCTTTATAAGTGGTTTATAAACATGTTATAAAGCCTTAACCTACATAGACTAGGAGTAACAGCTCACTGGCGAATGCATTGTTGTTTCTAATGTATATTTTGTTCACGAGTGGCTGATGCTGTCTATTGATGATTAACAACGCATTTATTAACATTTATAAACCCTTTATAAGTGTACGCTTGTTGTAAAGTGGCACTGAAAAAAAATTCCTTTTTAATTTTTTTTTGTTCTTTTTTTTTAATTTAATTAAAAACATAGAGGTGTTGATGATTTCATAAAAAATACAGGTTGAGCACTAGACGACTTATTTATAATAAATACAACAGCAATGGTTATTATACATCATGTCAATGTTAGCTGAGGGTTTATGTCTACTTCTTGTAAAAAAGGAAAAAAGTGATTCAGTGTTAGGAGCACGTCTTATCTGTGCTAAGGAGAGAAGATCCCAATCCAGGGTGGTCCAGCATCAGCCTCTCCTCTTCGTGGTGCGCTGTAGAAGCCTCCCAGGAGGAGGCTGAAGAATCACGCTGAGATCAACAAATCTATTTGTGTCCCTGGAGATGGAAGCCAGAGCGTGACAGAGGAGAAAAAACAACAAAAAGGAGGCAAAAAGTAAAAAAAAAAAACTGAGGAGGGAGGGAGGAGGAGATGGATACAGGAGAGGGATCTCCTTGTCGGACTTTGGAAAATCTTGATTCATGGGCACCATTTGTCCTAATTACAGCCAAACGCTTTTGTCACAATTAATCACGTGTGTGTGTGTGTGTGTGTGTGTGTGTGTGCAGGATTAGTGGCCCCGCAGATTGAAATAGATGGCCAGGATGATGGTGAGGAGGATGAACGCTCCCAGGACAAAGACCAGGACGCGGTTCTGGATGATCCTGCACAGACACAAAAAACACACAAGAGTGAGAGGTCTCGTCGCGTGTCCACAAAGATATGTAAAACAGATCAAAGCAACGTGAAGGATGTTCTCCATGTTATTGTTTTATGTACATTCTTATGGGTGTTTTCTCTCTTTGATTGCTGAGCCACGCGGTTGTTCTTCTCTGCATGCTTTGACTTTTTACTCACTTTCCTCCTTCGGGACTGTGGTCTGTGGTTTCCGTCTTTAAAGACTGTTCCACAAATAAAGGAGGCTTAGTGGTTTGAAAAACAATTACTTATAAAGGCTCCTTATGATAAAAATACCACTACTGCTAATAATATTCATAATAACACCAACAATAACAAGAAAGAATAATAAAATCATGGAGTTCATTGTGTCATGTTTTTTGGGACATTTGGAATCTCCTATCTTATCATGAAAAAGGTTTCACACACAAGTTATGCATGAATACATATCACCATAATGTACATAACATCATCATGAACATAACACACTCATTCTAATACGAATAATCAAGGGTGCAATGTTTACGTATTTATAGTTCAATCATTTGTATATAAATAAAAAAATGGCGTGCCAGCTCCCATTCCTGTTGGGTATTTGGCTAAAAACTGTAAATCATGCATGTCAATTAACAGGGATGGGCAGAGAACGACATAGCTAAACATGCTCTAATCAGCGCTTCTGGGGCTTCTCCTCCCTCGTCTCCAAAACATCAGGAGGAGGAGGCGCCGTCGCCCTCACCCGTCCCCTTTTTTGGCTTGTTTCGGCATTTCATCCCGGATAATTGTGTACTTGTGCTCGTTAACGAGGTGTCGGCCAATGAAAAGGCGCGGCGCCGCTGTGCAAACAGAAGGGAAAGGACGAGCGGACGAGGGAGAGGCGTGGCTAAATGCCTTTGCGGCGCTGATGTTTTTGGCGCGTTCAGGGTGAGCGAGCACCCCCGCTGGTGATAAATGAGCACAGCCGGGGGGCTATTCATCTCCCGCTTAGAGACGTGGACGGTGCCCCCTCAGCCTCTCCTCCACGTGTCAGCAAATGTGATAATTCTCTCATTTGTCACCAGCAGCCGAGGGTTCCACGACTTTTGGACACCCGGCGTGGCTTCAGCACTCCCAGCTCAACGTCGCGGAGGTCAGCAAAGGTTTTTATGGTCATTCCCATCATTCATTTGCTGGTTTTTATCACCTCCACTAAAATACGCTGCTTTTTTCCACTTTCTTTGTGTGCAAATAAACCTCTAGTCCGCTTTGCACGTTTGTGTCAAACAGCAGCCGTTATTTGGGAGCTCTACCTGCAAAACTGCCGCGTCACTCGCCGTTCTCCGCGAGAAGTTAAACGGAGCCTTTTCTGGGTTTAACTTGCTCATATTAGCTTGGCTTAACTTCTTTTTACACTCACAAAGCAATTCAGAGCACTAAAAAGTGACGTGTCTGGCACTTTTGCGACGCAGGTCTTATTAAAAATGCTATTGTTTTTACGTATATGTAACACAAAAAGGGGTTCGCTTATTTTTACACTTGCATGACGATAAAGAGAGGGAGATATGTCGGGCACGTTGGCGACACAACCTGTTATGCTTTTGAAAAACAAACAGCTTTTTGTTATACAGTAGCTGAAAAAAGGCACATTGTTATGATGATGTTTTTTCTTGCTAATATTAATGTTATATTTTTTGTAGAAAGTGCCGCTGGCCAACAAAAACAAGCTACAGCGCTTCGGCATGACTCGACACGAATAAGCCCAGGAATTCAAGTTGAACTGCAAGATCTTGTGACGTTTACAGATTTTCGAGCGTGACCTTTGACCGCGGGGACCTGACATGATTCATTTTATGCACGCTTGTGACACACACGCACACGCACACACACACTTTCACTGCGAAATCACGGTCACACTCATCCAAAAAAAACAACATCCCAGAAAAAACCATCAAAAACCCTAAAAGTGTCTTCTGCTTGTATGGCGCAGACAAGACAAAAGGTAGAAAATATATGTACTATACACACACATACTGTATATGTGTGTATATATATATATATTTATACACACGAGGAAGTTGAAGTGTGAAGAACATGCTATTCGTCTGCCGTGCGGTTGATCCTGTCCTGACATGTGGCGAGACGGAACACAGGTTATCAAACCGCATCCGTCCTGCAGCCTTGACACTCGGCATCAAGAGGGTGACTGAGGTGTGTGAGGGAGGAAGAGGAGGAAGGAACCACTTTAATAAGGACGGCTCCACAACATTAGGAACACTTTGACACTATAATAAGTTTATTGTGGCGGTTGGAGATCCCACCTGGCAGCCAATTAGCAAACACGTTACTGCACTGGTTCCCAGACTTTTTTTGCAGTGCCCCCCTTCTGGGGATAAAACGTTTCTCTGCCACCCCCCGGAAAATATGGTAATAATTGGTAGGGTTTTTTAGACTTTTTTAGAGTGTTACAAATGACATATTTGCCATACAAAACTGAGAACTGTATTGTTTCAATATGTTAACACTAACTGGTATTACTTTTTTTTTACACTTATGAGGGTTTTCTTTTATTTATATATCATTTTAGCAGAGGTGAACTTCGTTTAAGACTTTTATGACAATTAAAAGTATTAAATAATGTTACAAATGAAAACATTGTGTGTTTTATTGTCATTATTGAGTCATACAAGCGGTGGTTAGCTTCTTTTTACACCTGTAAGACACTTAAAAGTTATAAACATGACGCATCCTTCAAAATCTCAATACTAGCTGGGATAACCATAATTAAAATGGACAAAAGTATTGTGACAGCTGCAAGAAGTAAAACGCAACACAAATGTGTAGCTGCCCCCCAACAGCTCCTAATCTTCCGGGAAGTGTTTTTCCAAGACCCGTGTGACTTTTTATTTCAAGAAAACAAGCGTACTTCATTTTCCGTGGAAACCACGTTAAAAACTGCATCTTCCCTAAGACACAATATACCGGCAAAATGGTTCCTTTGCGTATACAGGAGCGTCCTCTTATCGGAAAGACTGTTTTGTCCTTTTGAGGTCAGAGACATTGCTGAAAGATCCGCGTGAATGTGGACTTCCAACATTTCCCTGAGGAACTCCGCTCCACATTGCATCTCACTGATTGATATTCTTCGACACCAAACTCATCCTTGGTGCACCGGGATCGGAAAACCGGTGTCCCCAAACCAGTCGACAACACATACAACTGTTCAAAATGCCTTGCTCTGATGAAGTGTCAGGAACTCCAACGTCAGCTGATGAAGATGTGTGTCCTGATAGGTTTTTTGGCAAACCTGAGCTGTACGTAAATCAAAGGTAGCGTGCAAGCGTGCAACCCCCGCCCCACAAAATGCAAATCCTACCACCACAACAAGGCATCAAACAAGCACAAAATGGCAGGCTCCGCCCATTTCGCACCAAAACAACAAAGTTAGCCGCAGAGTTTCATCTCTCAGGCCCTCCTCTCTGCGCTGGAAGCCTGATAAAATAAAAATCATTGGCAGTCTGAGCCATTCTGACTCTCCCTTTCTGCAACCCCCACCCCCAAAAAAATTTTGGTATTTTTTGTATTGGTTTTGGTTGGGGTTGGGGTGGGTGAGGGAAGGAGGGGAGAGATCAATGTGCTCACAAATGGTTTGAGTGATGGACACCGTGGAGGGGTTGGTCCAAACTAAAGCATCGACTTGTTAGCGCAAACTAAAACAAATAAATGTTTCATTGTGGAGCCATGAACACACACACACACACACACACACACACACACACGCGAAACAGAAGGTGAAGACAGGCCCGCTCTGTCTTGGAAAAGTGAGAAACGTGCGACAATTCAATCAAGACTCATGTTGCTCTTCCCACATAATAACCACCGCGTTACATTCCACAATTTCTCCCGAAGGGGCGGGAGATAAACGATGATTAAAAAAAAAAAATGTATGCAAGCCGCCATGCAGCTGGAGGAGCAGCACTGGTGATGGTGGTGCTTTAATTGCAAGCTGTTTACGCTAATGAATTATTTAAAAATCATGGCTTAATTCCCCACAGACGGAGGAGTATTTAAAGAGGGGGCCCCTCCTCGCACCTCTTGCAGTGTAAACAGTGTGTGCGAGTCCTAA
The DNA here is from genome assembly GCA_024372805.1 of Oostethus manadensis. NCBI lineage: Eukaryota > Metazoa > Chordata > Actinopteri > Syngnathiformes > Syngnathidae > Oostethus > Oostethus manadensis. Next base: position 3,926,331 of record QODF01000233.1, on the reverse strand, counting down.
ACACCTCACACCACCGCGTGAAGAGGCCTGACAGCCGTCGGTTATTCGGATTTTCTCACTACGTTGGAGAAAAAACATTTAAAATTAAGTGGAAAGCAAGTTAAAAAAAAATTATATAATTGTATATATATGATTTCAAATTCCATCAAAAGTATTGTCATGTTCTGTGCTATTTAATAATCATCATATTCATAATAATAATCACAATACATTGCAGTGACTCAGTGCTTTTCTAGCTACCCCAAAATGCTCATTTTTACACATTTAATATTTTATTTTACATGCAATAAAATGCATTATTTCCACGTAGCATTTTTTACATTTTACGTTCAATCGACCGCAAAGTTTCACGTTTAAAACATACAAATCCCACATGAACTGTATCATTGATCTTTACATCTGATGCGACATTTGATAAAATGCAATTAAATACATAGGCATGTAATAAATCAGAGTCCTTTGATTTTTATGAACTTTACATGTAAGTAAAACATAATAAAATGTCATAAAACTGCATGGAAATGTAAAAATCCCCCTCATTCATTTTGTTATATTACTTTTTATATACAGTGGTGTAAAAAAGACCCATTCCCGCTGTCTCATTGTTTGCATGTTTGTCACACTTGAGTGTTTAAGACCACCAAACAAATGTAAATATTAGTCACGGACAACACAACGGAACACAAAATGCAGTTTTTATATAAAGCTTGTATTATTAAGGGAGAAGAAAAATAATCCAAAGCTACGTAGCCTGGTGTGAAAAAGTTGTTGCCCCCTAAACTTATAGGATCTCAGTAAGAATCGGGTCAGGACTTTGACTGGGCCACACACACACACACACACGTTTGTATTCATATATCAGTGGGAGCTGCTGGTCATTCAAGGAGAGGAAGCTCATTTTTCCCCAGCATAATTATTCATAGATCAATTCTAGCCTGCGTTCCTAGTCGTTTTTACCGACGACAAAGGGTTGGTAAAGTAAAGTCTCCAGATCAGTCCAGAACAACGGGAAATGAAACTTGGAAAAGGCTGTTTTGCTCGTTTCACTGTCAATCAAAAGGGCATTCCGCCTGAGAACGATCACCCAATCGTCACGCAGAAGCCGAGCGTCCGGGCTCGCCCACTGCCCCCATACACCCGCAGAGACGCCGAGCGTCCGACGGGCGGGACAAAGCCCGGCAATTATCCAATGAAGTATTTATCTACGAAGTGAGCGACCGAACAAAAGATGCAGGTATTCTAGTGCTTTTTGTCTTGGACCTTTTCGGGGAAGCTGGACTTCCCTCGTAGGCTTAGCGCAATCGCCACCGGCGTGTATGTAGTACGTAGTATGAGCGAGCGATGCGGGGCACATGTACTGTATACTCATTTGAAAAATGACTAGATACGTACCCCGCCAAAAACAGCAGGGAAAGGCCGAGAGCCTAGCGTGGGCCAGAAAAGGTATGTGAATACATAACAACTGCTTTCTTTATGTCACAGTATGACCTTGTTTACTTTAGCAATAAAGATTAACAACATGAAAGATGTTTTTATTTGTGGCATGCGAGCCTGAATCACGGTTTTTTCTTTTATATATTTTTCCGTTTTCCCCATGGCGGTCTCTCCCATGTTGCACCCCACACCCCCGCAATCCAAGAACTAGATGGATGCAGGAGAAACAGCACCGGGGCTCTACAGGTTCATCCATTTTTAATTCTGCTCGGCTAACAATCCTGGCTGGCAGCATGCAGCCTTGACTGGGACCCCCGTTCTCTCCCGGGTGAGGGAAGGGAAGGGGAGAAAGGGAGTGTACATATGTAAGAGTAAGAGCGAGAGGGATGAAAAGGAAGCGGGAAAGCCGAGGCGAGAAGAATGGGCGAAGGAGGAAGAGAAAGTGGATACATCGCGATTGCCAACCGGAATTTCTTTGCCGACAGCAACTTTGGGGTGGCGGCTGAAGACACCTGAACCCTCCGTGTCCTTTTGTCCCGCCATAAAGCCAATTTGTATGCCAGTGCTACAATGTTTACATCAACAGCATGTTAACAGCCCCCGATGTATGTGCTTGAGACATCCACAGATGTAAATACGAGCGGGGTAAGAAAACACACTTTGTTCACATATTGAGTCAAAGTTGGAAACCGACTGATCCAGAAACCGAAGCAATGCATTAGTACGAGCTTGCAATTTGTTTGGAATTGTGCCCGTCCTCCACAATCCTTATGTGAAACACGAACACATTGCTTCCCCTTTTTTGTGTGTTCGAAAGAGAGAAATGGAGTTAGCATGAGGGAGCTGACAATGCACATAACTGACCTGGAAATAAACTAAGCTGCAGATATATCGCTATTGAGGCAGCTAACACAACAAACTGTATTTTCTATAGTGCTCTGACTAGTGTCTGTTCGCCGAAGGGGGGTACGGCGTGGGGTCGTGTTTCTCTTTACCGGGGACGACGGCAGTCTGACTGCTCTGACTGATCGACCACCCAACAGTATCGGCCGACTTCTGCAAAATAAAAAGCACGGGATGGGCACATGCCCATCCATGGCTGTGAGAGTAATATGGGTTTTTCACGATGCAAAACGTACCCTCTAAAAAAACCTCTCACCAAGGAGGCACGCTAAAAAGCTTTAGTTTGGTGCAACATTTGGGGGGTGGGCACCAGGACGGGGGCGGTAGGTTTTCGAGGCTTGTGTTGTGGTTGGGTTCGACGGACCCAGGAACACTAGAAAGAAATGCATTTCGAAATACAAAAGATTCTACACTCTACCAACTAAACAACGGGACAGACCGAAGCAGTGGGTGCTGGTTCTAAACTTTGACCCGACAACATTGCTGAAAAGACTGCAGGATGCCCGTTGAATTTATTTAACATAGTCCACAATTCGTTAACATTTCATGGTTTTGCTTCAGAAACAACATTTTTTATGTCACCCCAGAGGTTCTCCATTGTATTAATTCATTAAATTAATTAATTCCTTTTGTTGGTTTGGAACCAAGATTTTGCTTTTTTTTTTTTTTGCAATTTTACTCTCATCAGTCCACAAAATGTTGCATTCTTGTGCCTTTTTTTTTTAAACAGAGGGACTTTGCGAGGGATTCTTGTGAATAGATTAGCTTCACACAGACATCTTTTAACAGTCACAGGCCTTACAGGTAACCCCAGACCGTCTTTCATCATCCTGGAGCTGATCATTGGCTGTTCTTCTGAACAATGTCTTGAACGACCCATTTTCCTCAGCCTTTCAAATGATTCAAGCCTGTTTTTTTGCAAAATCGATCACTGATCACCTGACTGACACACTGCTGTTTTACCACATAACTTTCAACTAAGTGTGCATATTATGAATGTGGGTCTTATTTGTTTTCTGTGAATCTACTGCACCTACGTGTAACTTGTTTGCCACGTAGCAATAAAAATATGCTAATAAAAGTGATTAATCTGGTTAGTCACATTGGACTGCTATTTATTTAATTATTTTGAATAATTTTGTATAATTCTGTATAATTCTGTATAATTCTGTAGAGGAAGCAAAATACCAAGAACCACAGTGTCTGAAATCATTTATCCTAAATTCAGATATATGTGGAGTAAAATTTTGAGTCAGAAACCAAACCATGTATAAATATGAAGCCATATTAACAATCGATGCAAGAATGTGTTGTGTACAAGGCACATAGAGGAGGCAGTATGACAGTGTCTGATATCATTTATCCTGAATTGATTAATTTATTATTATGTAAAAAGTAATTATATATTCTTCCTGCTGCTTCCGACTCCTTTTTGGACAGGTTGAATTGTGAAGATGTTTTTGAATGTAACTTTGTTCAAGTCCGTGCCCTTGCTACCGAAGTGCAACTTGGCCTCCAGCTTGCAGGCGTGATACACCTTCATAGCCAACATTCCTCCCCATTCTGCATGGATTTCCCAAAACACACAATCCCTCTTGTACACATTCGCCGAGGGCCGGAGGCCAGCTGCAGATCCGATTACTGGCCCCGACTGACAAAAAAAGGGAGGGGTGTAACATTAGCTTTTGGAGCTGAGAGTCACCAAAAAGATGACTGAAATCTCATTTAGAGTTGTAGCTGTAGCTTGGGCGCCATTGATCAAATGATTTCAGCATGAACTTTGACGTTAACCTAGCGTCCAGAAAGTGGACAACCAGATGTGGTGAGACACTGACCCGTTGTTCTGGAGCTTTGTCCAAAAAACTGGTCCAAATTTGACCTAACCTCCACCCATCCATCCATCCATCCATCCATCCACCCATCCATCCATCCATCCATCCATGTTCTCTGCCGCTTATCCTCATTAGGGTTGCGGGCGTGTGCTGGAGCCTATCCCATCTGACTTGGCGCGGGACGCAAGATACACCCTGGACTGGTCGCCAGCCGATCGCAACGACTTCACCTCTTCGGGCAAAATGTGTCAAAATAGTAGGGATGCAAATCTCTTTGTGGTAGACAATTCATATTATATTTAATACCACTTCATACATATGCAAAATAATTGTACAGTTCTTGGCCATTTTCTAGTATCTCTCACAAGAATAAAATGTTGGTGGCCCCTGATGTAGACATTCATCTTGCATTTTACAATAAAGAAGCCAATCTTATAAGCGTGGCATTCTTAGTGTTTTCAAACATGTATAAGCGCACGTGGTTGTTCCTGTCTTAGGTTTAGGCAATACATACTGTATGTTTTGTTGATGTGTTGAGAATCCTTGCCGGTGACTCACTACTGGTGCTACTTGGTCTTCAGTCACGCTTAGCTACGGAGCATGTGAGACAATCATTTCGCTGGCAGCCTAGACTTTGTGTTGTTTAAGAAACAGACTGTCAGACTCTTGCTAGTCTTGTGATACCCGTTGCATGTCTCTGCAATCGATTAATCCAAGGATTTATGGCTGATTTATGGCTGAGGTTGCTACCGATGCAGCCTCATCTCCATCCATCCATTTTCTATACCGCTTATTCTTATTAGGGTCGTGGGTATGCTGGAGCCTATCCCAGCTGGCTTTGGGCGGGAGGCGGGGTACACCCTGGACTGGTCGCCAGTCAACCGCAGGGCAGACAAACAAGCATTCACACTCACATTCACACTCTAATGGACAATTTAGAGTCGCCAATTAACCTAGCCTTATCTCTGGCTTGTCAAACCAGATATCCGGTTGCATCGGTCAATCGTTCACAACACTAAAAAATAGTTACGTTTGTTGCAGGATGCCCAAAGCACCACCCGGGATCGAATTGCATTTACAAGCTAAATGTAACTAAGTGACAAGCAAATTCTTCAAAAGCTCCGACACACTGATACAGTATTTACTTTTTCTGGGACTCAAACTCTCCTCACAGAAAGACTGCTCATCAGATAAGTGCCGGTTGTGTTTGGGATTCCGCGACAAAAGCGCCAATCAGGATATTAGTGTTTACGTCTCCGTCCTCTTCATTGACATACACGGTCTCCAAAGTGCTGTTTGTTTGCAACTCTCCAAATATTTGCTGCACGATCCCGGCGGGGTTCCGCGACGACTCTGGCCGCATGTAGTGTTAATGCACGCACACACACGCGCGCTCTTTTACACACGCACACACACACGCTCCCACACACAATGACCCTTTTCTTATACAAACACACAGAGCCCAGAGTGGCCAAGTTACAACATTATGCCTGCAAACATTCCAAAGCATGAGGGATTTTAAAAGCCATCTCTACTTGATAAAAAAAAAAAAAAATCCATGAACAAAACTAAAGAGCAAATTACAGAGAAGTTACGAATCAGCGCAATATTTACACCGTAAGACTTGTATCCACATTAAAGTCTCGGGCAGCCCGTACAGAATGAAAACACCCTCGGAGGACAAATAAAGTACAGCCGAGCGGAGTGTGAGGTATCTCACGTCGATGCTGATATATTTCACTTGAGTTGAACAAGAGCAACGAGAGATGCGTATAAAAAAAAAGCGGAGTGCCGAGTAAAGCAAATTTGCTAACCATGAGCAGCTGAAAGCCTTTGCAGAAGGTCGACCTGGAGGACTTTGAAAGTAGAAAAAGGTTGACTAGAGTGCAGTAGCTCACCCAAGTTGAGCATTGCCTTTGCATTTGAACCATCATTTTTTTATTACAGCTTATCAAGAAACGATATACAGAAGAATCTAGTCCATCCAGCTTCATGGCCGCTTCTTTCTTTGTGGCGTTCTCGTAGGTTTTTGAAAACGTAGCAATGCCGGCTTTTCAGGTGGCTTTCATATGGTTGATGTGTTGACTTTTTAGCTCAGGGGACTTGGGGACATCACAGAAGAGGAGTGCTTCATTTTCTCACCTCAGCCCAGTAACACACACCACTATACTCAGAGGTTTTTACATGATCTTGTAATGTTACCGGATGTATCCATATGACATCATACTTCCTCACATTGGACCGATAGCCTAGTGCAGGGGTAGGGAAGCTATGGTTCGGGAGCCGGATGTGGCTCTTTTGATGACCACATATGGGTCTCAGACGTTTCTAAACACCATAACATTTATTCATTTGAATTTCTTTCTTTTTTTATGTATTTAACATATCTTGCTTTACAACAGGGGTGATCGAAGTGCGCTCAGAGTGACTTATTGGCCTGCGGCACAATTTAAAAATACAATTAAAAAAATAAGCAGTATTTTTCAAAACAACAACAACAAATTATTATGAGAAATAAGTTGTAATCTAACAAAAAAAGTTGTCATTTTTGAAAAATGAGGTTGTGGAGAAGGTTATAATATTTAATATATAAATTCATAATTACAAGAAAAGTAAAAAAATAAAAAAACAGCAGAAATAGAAAAACTGCTGTAATTTTATGAGTAGAAAGTCAAAATATTAAGAGAAAAAAGTCACAATTCTACGAGAATGAACATGTAATATTATGAGTAAAAACATTGTCATTTTTTAAATGGCGCAATATTAAGAAACAATATAACATTGTATGTTTAGGACTATTAGGTTGGGGGGGAAATTTATAAAGTAAAAATATTGTGTTACAATTAAATGTATAATTTTTGTTTCATAATGTATTGTATTTTAAAGTAAAACATGACAGGAATGAAAGTGTTAAAAATAACATTCCAAATATAAAACCTTCTCAGCACTTTCATCCATCCAATTCAGACACTTTTAGCATTTACATAAAAAAAAAGGATATGGCTCTCACGGGAACACATTTGAAAATGTGTGTCTTTTATGGCTCTCTTAGCCCAAAAGGTTCCCGACCCCTGCCCTAGTGCCTACACTAAGTATTCAAGTCCAGGACACAACTCCTCATGCTCTACTTCACAATGTCAAACTTCATGTCCGAACTCATGTTTCCCCCTCAATGAACCACAGCTCCCCAATGCTGGCAGCACTTGTGCAGCCCGGATCAAGAAGTTGTTGTTATTGTTATTTGTTTTTCCAGCAACTGTATTTCTACTCTCTTGTCCCTTATACTGTAGAGAAACTCTTGGAGAAACGTGAGGTTTGTAGCTCCTTTTGAGAGAAACAGCATTCGAAAGGCTGCTGTCCTTAGTTTGTCTCACCGGTAAGACAGGAGTATCGGGTGATTTTGGAAACTTTGCAATCTTTACATGTGCCTCTGGCCACAAAAATCCCACCTTGCCAGATATGCGAGTACAACACAAGATGTTGAGAATGTGTGTGGGGTGAGACAGAACAAAAACAATGGCACAAACTGCCAACAAGTTTATGTTGATACCTTGGGACCTTGGGTATCAAGAAGCTAACCAGGTCCTGGCCCCCTTGAAATGAAAATATTGAACACCCAAACATCTTTGTAGTCTTTCCTAAGCCCCCCCTTGGCCTTTTCCCCTCTCCTCCCTCCCGGTGTCGTTTGCTTTTCTCTTTGGTGAGGGTCTAGTGGGAAATCTCTCAGCATTGCTGCAGTGACCACAGACTCCTGGAAAACAGTAAGAAAATCCACTTTGCCCAACTCGATCATTAATAGTTCATGGACAGTTCCCCCATGAATTTTCCATTGCATTCCATAGTGGGCTTGTGATGTGCAGAACACTTGAATACAGATGGACCTGATGCAAGTCCAGGACTGCTGCCCATTGACAAAAAAACATACAGGTTTTGTGGCAGCGTGAAGCAGATTGGAAGTTACAACTTCTTTCATTCTTGTCTGCATAATCTTCACATGAAGCACTCTTGAGATCTCACAGCTGCATCCTGCAAATATGGATTGGCTCTTGCAGTCTCTAAAAGTCCCTAAGCGTCCCAGGTGCCCCTTGACTTCTGAACCACGGTTCAGCGGGGGAGGCGAGAGGTGAAGCTGTGCAATCTGCATCTCTCACCGCGCCTTACGCCCACGCCGCTGCTGAGAGCCAAGAGTTTACATCCAGTTTTGGAAGGAAACTGAAGACCTTGGTGGACAATTCATCTACAGTTCTGTTCCATAGCTCCATTTATGAGATCCTTACGAGGCCTATTGACAATGTCCCAATATTACATTATATGGTTCTCATTTTTACGTTTTCCTTTCATTGGGACATTTGTCTCAAACCTTGACATTGTTCCTCCATTTCAAATGTTTGTATCATTAAGTTGTGTTGATATTCTTCTAAAATTTTGACACTGTCCCCACATATGTGCCATCATTGGGACATTAAGCTAAAATTATGACACTGCCGTGTCTTTCGGACATTTGCCATAAACTTTGACGCTGTTCCTTCATCAGGATTGATTTGGACAATTGGCTAAAATTTTGAAATTGTCCCATTACTGGGACTTTTGACAATATACTGAAATTGTAGGTAAATAATGACATCATTTCTCATGTTTCTCAAGTTTTTATATTGTCTTTTGATTGGGACAATTATCTAAAATGTTGAAATTGTCTCGTTGGGACATTTGGTTAAGACACTGTCACTTCATTGGAACATCTGTTGCAAATATTGATTTTGTTGCCTATGTAGACATTGAACTTAAAACACCTATATGCGAGAACAACGCTAAAATTCTTTAGTACTTTGGTATGTGGAATCAAACTATGGAACGGATTAAGTAAGGAAGTAAAACGATGCTCTACAAAAAGTGAGTACAAAGAAACAGTACAAGCAGTCGATGTTTACAAAACACAAGGAAGAGTCCCGGACTACTGTTTCCATCCAATGCTACGTCTAATCATTACTACACCAAATAACTCTTCATTCCCTTGTGAGTAAATTGTCTGTACTCACCCATAATCCAAATATGTTCTGTTTTCTCTATTTATTATTATTTATCATGCTTGTTATATCATATTTACCATAACAAGAACTTTGACTACTATTTTACCACGTTGTCACATTACCTTAGTTATGCATTTTAAACGTACTAAAAGCACATCTGGAATGCAGGAAGTGTACAAATCAAATGTACTGAAATTGGGGGAAAAGCCAACAGGGGTAGGATTAAATAAGCTTTGCTTCTTCCTACTCCTTTTGGACATGTGGACCTGTCATTTGTGTTAGGTGAGGTATTCCAATGTCATTTATACAGTATGCATGGTCAAATCACATGAAACCATTACCATTTCTAACATTGACATTGTGCCACATGTGAACATTTTTGATAATGTCTCTTGATCAGGACATTTGGCTAAAGTTTGAAATTGTCCCTTCATTGGGACATTTGTCTATATCGACAGTGTTTGTGGAATTTTAGATGTTTTGGACTTTTTCTCAATTAAATTTTTTGTGGACTTTTTCTCTATTTTGATAGTGTTTCTACATTTCCCAAATTCTGTTTTATTTTTTTTCCAAAATCTGTTTTTTTCCGTTTAAAATTTTTATTCCATTCCATTTTCTTTCGGTACAACGACTGCATTACTGCAGACGCTGTACCGATCCGTCTGTCGACCTCACGCTCTAACCGTCCCTCACTTGTGAACAAGACTCTGAGATACTTGAACTCCTCCACCTGAGGCAAGACCTACAGATACAGTTTACCCGTTTCCGACTGAGAACCATGGCCTCGTATTTGGATGTGCTGAGTCTCATCCCAGAAGCTTCACACTCAGCTGCAAACTGCTCCAGTAAATGCTGAAGGTCACAGTGTGATGAGGCCATTAGGACCACATCGTCTGCAAATAGCAGAGACGAGATCCTAAGGTCACCAAGCTGGACTCCCTCAACGCCTTGACTGCGCCTAGAAATTCTGTCCATGAAGATTATAAACAGAATCGGTGACAAAGGGCAGCCTTGGCGGAGGCCAACGTTCACCGGAAACAAGCTCGACTTACTGCTGGCAATGCGAACCAGGCTCCTGCTTCGATTGTACAAGGACCGAATGGCACGTAGCAGTGGGCCACCAATCCTGTACTCCCAGACCACCCCCCTTTCCAAGTCTACAAAGCACATTTAGACCGGTTGGGAAAACTCCCACATACCCTCCAGTACACTTGCAAGGGTGTAGAGCTGGTACGGTGTTCCGCGACCAGGACGAAAACCACATTGCAACTCCTGTACCTGAGGGTCGACTAACGGTCGTACCATTGTCTCCAGCACCCTGGAGTAGACTTTCCCAGGGAGGCTGAGAAGTGTGATCCCTCTATAGTTGGAACACACCCTCCGGTCACCCTTTTTAAAAATGGGGACCAGCACCCCGGTCTCCCAGTCCAGAGCTACTGTTCCCGACTTCCATGCAATGTTGTAGAGGCGTGTCAACCAAGACAGTCCCCCAACATCCAGAGCCCAAGCCTTAACGGGCCAGATTAAGAGTTATTCAGAAGACCATTAATGAAGAAAATCAAGAGGAGTGACCGCCCCTCACCCTGGAGCCAGGCCTGGGGGAGGGGCTCGCAGGCGAGCGTCTAATGCCCAGACCTTCACCGGTGGGGCCTTTCCGTATCCGTGCGCGCACTCGGTGTATGTTGTTCAACGCACCCTTAACCGGCTCGGCCCCTGGCTTCCCTCGCCCCCCTAAACCGGGCACCAACCCGGGACGGGGGCGTTCGGGGTTGCAGGGTGCAGCGATGGCAGACGGTCGCGCGGGGGTGTGGGTTTGAGGGGGGCATTGAAAATAATTTTCTCTCCAAACGGGAGGCGCGGAAAAAAAAAGTTTGGGAGCCACTACTATACTGGAACATTTGCTCAAGTATCGACCTAATGGGATACTGTAATGGGATTCTGGGCTAAAATGATGACAATGCGCCCTACAAGCGCACAATTCTGAAATTGTCGCTTCACTGGGACGTTTGACTCAGTAACAACCTTTACCTTTTACATTTGGATCAAATATTGCTATATCAACCCTTTTTTGTAATTTACCAGGCTTTGTCAGATATTTCCAATTTTTCTTTTGAGGTTTTTCTGACCCTCCAGAGCTCCAGGCTCTGATTATCAGCTTTTCGGCAGGGTACAGGTCAATAAGACTGTTGGTCCAACAGCCCTCTTCTCGCTGGTGGCATCCACGCTCTTTTCTCAGAGCTTCTTCTTTTTTACATTTTTGGAAGGGTGGCAATAGAGCCTGTGGCTTTGCCCACCAACATCAAATTAGCGTTGCTCACCTATTTTATTTTCAGAACACCAATCCTCCCCAAAGACCTGATGGCACGGTCGATCTTCCTTCTTGCATTGTTCCCAGCTTGACCCGCTACTTCTCTTGTCTCTCTCCCAGGCTCTGTCAGCAGAAACCGCGTAGGAGAGGTGGAGACTAGGGAAGCTAGTGTGCAAATTTAATGGCGGAGGCATGGATTATTTAGACTGACTAAAGTCTGCCTTGTCGTGTCAAACAGAGGGCTATGGGATGACATTATATCTCTCTTTGCCAGGTAACAGATTCTTTACTTGCATGTGATTACACCACTCACATTTCAGCCAGCTTTTTTTAAACTTCTCCTACTGGGACAACATTGGTGACATGAAACGTGGATGTATTTCCGTCAGAGTAGTTTGTGTACAGCACAGAATTGTTATCCACTGAAAATGAGTCAAAACATCCACCGTCTGAATAGCTGGCAACACAAGCAAGAGAATTGAGTCTACAGTCAAGGATGGTGGGGCATGAGTGCTGATGGCACCGAGGAGCTGTGGTTCATCATGGGGAAACTTTGATTCCAAAAGCACTGTCAAGCACAGGATGACGAGTTCACAGTGAGCGTGTCCAAAGTGTCAATGCTCAGTTGAGCACCATTGTCTACTGCCTTAATCCTCTTGGGCACAGAATTCACCAGATCTGCACAGGTTGTTATTGGAATGCTCTTCAGCGCCTCCTATATGATCTTGTACTTGAGGATGCCCTGCACGTGCTCAAACGGGTTCCGAAAAGAGCATACTCGACCACTCCATCACCTTCCTCATTGAGTCACTTAATCATCTCGGAGGTGTGTTTGGGATCCTTATCAAGCTGGAAAACTGCCATGTGGTCCAACCCCCCAAGGGAGGGCATCATGGTTCACGATGTAACATGTTGGGATTTATGTAGAACTGAAGCGCCGTCATTTTGGCAGCACTCATCCATGACCGTGCTTAACTGTAGACGCGATTATCTTGACAATCATGTTTCAGCGAATCGCAAACATACAGTATAATGCAATACAAGTTGCACACTGACTACTCCAAAGTATATCCTAACTTTTTTCAGTCATATACAACTTCAGACATTTGACCAGAAGCCACGTAACCCCCAAAAATTGGTGTACCACCTCTTTGGGAACTATAGCACTGTCCCTTGAGAGAATACTGTAACAGTTACAGTGAATCGCTACGCAGCAGGCTTGAACGTGCAAGGTCAGCATTGTCCCCCTCAGCCTTGCTGACCAACCCATAATAATAATAATCCCTTTCCTTCCCTGCAACCAATCTCGCCTTTCCTACCTGCACCCTCCGTCTCCACAAGGGACTTTTGCTGAGCTGCTTCGATACATTAAAACGTCCGCCCGGTGATCAAACGGGCAAATACCTCCCAGGTCAGCAGAGGGCCATACCGCACGTCAGTTAACAATGCAGCATTTAAACATCAGAGGTATGCAAAGCGGCCGATACACGGGGGAGGAGACGGCGAGAGGCTGGAGGATTGTGGGAAGCGATGCATGGACTGGAGACATAATGAGGGGCGGGGGTACGCGGGAGAGCATCAGCGGGTGTGTTTAACCCTGTTGCGTCAGTGCCGAAACTGACAAGAAGGAAATATTACATACTGATTAGGTTCATCTTGAGGTTTGGATTTTAGAAGTTTGGACAAACGACTTTGTCACTCCTTCCTCCTTCAGGCAGGGGAGGACGTGGTGAGGAGCTGGACTTGTTTACCAGCCACAAATAGTGGAACTCTTGAAAGGTATATTTGATTTTTTGCGCGTTGATCCCTGTCTACCCTTTTGCTTGCCTAACCAACTGACCTGCTGTCAAAGAGGTCTTTGTGACAGCGCTCCTGGCAGAAAGCCAATCAGATCCTCCGCTTGTCTGTCTCGGGAAGGAAAATGGCGCCACTGGTATGCCACCAGTGGCAAAAATGTGCAGACAGCCTGACTGGCGACCCAGTCCAAAACAATGTCAGTAGAATTACCTGCCTGGCACGGGGCCATAAGACTTGAGCGTTCAGTTGAGGAATGTCTTAAAGGTCCCCCTGTTAAAAAGTAACATACTTAGCTGAAAGTGACCTTTCAGAGAAATAGCGCTAACATATGTCCCTACAGCCTGTTTATGAAAGCCAAACGTGAGAAAAACCTGCTTCGCTTCTTAAGTTCGGGGTTTGTATTTCTTCATGAAGGAAAAACCTATGGACGTGATACAGCCTCCGATCAGACCCGAGTAAGATAATCTTGGCCCGTGCGGTGACCGAAATTGCAACAATTGTTCAACGCAAACTTAGTACATTTAAAGAGAGCTCACAAAGACGGCACCCACTTTGTGGTGGTGTAGCAAAGGGATAGCACAGACAAAACCCGAGATGCATTTGAGGATGCATTCAAGGGTCGTGAATTTTGTATATTTCCGCCAAGGCAAGACCCTGCTCCACTAAAAACGGCTCCACCAGTTGAGAATCACTGCTCTATGACAAGGTAGCGCCGTAGGTATGGCTAGAGCGGTCTGCTGTTTTTAAGAACCTTTTGCAAAAAAACACTTTTACAATCCATTTGTTAAGAAGTTGCTGCAAAAGCACCAACAGCCACAGGAGCCTGCCTAGTGTAACGTAGGCGCAAGTGCCATTTGCGTCCCAAAGCTTGTTTATTAACGGCCTGCAGCATATTCAAGTAATTTTATTTTTAAAAAAAAGAAACAACAACAACAACAGGAAAAAATAGCACAACGATGTAATAATAGGTGTTAATAATGATACGCTTTGTCAACTATGACACAAAGTTTTGTTTTTAAATTTTTAATCGGTGGAAAAACTATAAAAGTGGCATTCTTGCAGTATTTTCAGATGTGTAATAGAACACATCATAATCCCAAGCAAGCTGTAAGGCAGGGGTCCCCAACCACTGGGTTGGGTAAAAATACAATATTTTTTAAATAACTACATCAAACTTAATGTAAAACTGATATCAATTTTGGAAATGTGGGCCATTATTGCATTTAAAATATAATGTACAATTACAAATCCCCTACTTTTTGCACGTTTGCAAACAGAAACTTGTCCCACTTCGTTCGCTGGTCCTTGAACGCACCATCTAATTTTGTCCCGCGCAGCACAGAAAGAGTACTGCAAAGACTATTATGCTGCATTTTTGCCCCTCATACTTGGTTCCAAATGCCGATACTTACTTAAGCTATGGAGCGTGCGCAACAATTATTTCCCAGCAGCCCAGGCGCTGGCGAGACTGTCAGCTGGTTGCTACTGTTTTGATAAACAGTGCATATCTCTACAATCCATAATCTAAAGATTTATGGCTGATTCTTGTGAATCTAGGAGGCTACTACCAATACAGTTGTATCTCTTGCTAGACAAACCTTGCATGATGTTGCTGTACAAATGTGATTGTAATGTTAGCACTTTAGCTCATTAACATGAACAAAGACAGAAAAAAAGTATACAGTACTTCAGCCTCAAGGCTAAATTTTGGACAACACGTATCCAGTGCACCGGAAAATCAAACAAAAACAACAATAAAGGTTTTGCTAAAGCCCTGCAGATCACAAACTTCTGCACGTTCTATATGTAAAAAAAAAAAAAAAAAAAAAAAAAAAAAAAACAAGTGTTCAGACTCCTGCTTCAGAAAACAACTTCTGACAGCACCAGGTGATCAAAAGATCTAAAATTATTTTTGCCACATTTACTTAAACTTGCTAGAGTTGCTGCAGCCTGAAGCATACCCCTTTGCTCTTGCAGAACAGAACAGTATGGAAGGCCCTAAGGACGTTTCGACACCAACTAAAACACAAAATGTTGTCACCGCATTCCTTCATTGACTTGAAATTTGCCCTATTTTAACTTCCTCCAAACCTGAAAACTTTGTCTGATGTCCTCGCTATTCCTTGGGTAAAGTCAGCAGAAAGGGATGTCTTTTTTAAGACGGCACACACGGATATTTCCTCCAGCTACGTGACATACTGTACCACCGCAATCCAAACACTCAGCACATCAACGTGTGCATGTTTAGGCATAAACTCAAGTGCCATTCTTGGCAGCGTTGCTGTGTGTGTGTGTGTGTGTCTGCAGGCTCGGCCAGGGTGGGGTCGTCCTCGCCACCGCTATTTCACACTCCGAGTTGAGCCAAGGAGCAGCAACAGCGTCTGGCTATGAAACACCAAAGCAGAAGGAAGGAGGAAGGAGGAGAGAGATGTCCAAAAGGACTTGTCACCAAGACCCCCTCCTTTCTCACAGTCGGCCCATAATCCCTTTGGAGACCCTTTTGGGTCAAATACTGAAGCGCTCAAATACTCAAATACTGAAGCGCTATATTATGTTCAGAAGTGGACTATTCCAAATTGTCCCAATATGGCTCATATTATGATAACATCAACATCATTGGGACAATGGGAGCCAGTTTTGACATTGCTCCTTTGCCAGGAAAATGACATTAATCATCACAATGTGGACAATCTGATCAAATTGTCACACAGTGACACAGCAGCAACATGGACATTGTCCCCTTTTTGCAACTTATGTCTGAAAAATGCAGACAAAGTCCTTTAAAAAAA
The DNA here is from genome assembly GCA_024372805.1 of Oostethus manadensis. Lineage (NCBI taxonomy): Eukaryota > Metazoa > Chordata > Actinopteri > Syngnathiformes > Syngnathidae > Oostethus > Oostethus manadensis. The sequence continues at coordinate 3,910,241 of QODF01000233.1, read as the reverse complement.
TATATGCAGAAAAATGTGACATTTTTCATTAGGACGTTTATCGTAAATACTGACATTGTCCCTTCATTGGGATATTTGACTCAAATGTTTATACTGTACTTCCAGTTACGTTGACTTTTTTTTACAATTATGACACTGTCGGGGAATACTGTGACTTCAATGGGACGTCCGGCTCAAATGTTGACATCCCTCCATCGGTCATTAACCTTAAATGTTGACATTGTCCCTTAATTAGGATATGTGGCTCAAATTATGACGCAATGGGATTTTGACATGCTCCCTTCACTGGGACGTTTTGAAGCATTATCTCTTTATTCCGTCAATTGGCTCATCTACAGACATTGTTCCCCTAAGTGGAGATGTTTCTTCATTTTGGATATTGTGTGTAGATTGGGAAATGTGGTTCAAATTTGGAAATCAAATGCTGACATTGTCCGTTCATTAGAACACCAAGCTCAAATATTGACATTTCTCCTTCATTGGGACACTTGCCATGCATTTGAACAAAGTCCCTTCATTTAGACATTTGGCTGGCCTATATATGATGGACAAATTGACAAAATATTTCCCCCTAATATTACTCGGGTGTGATAAGGTAGCTCCAGAGGGCATTTGTTGGTCAAGTGTTCCAGCGTCTGTCCCATTGAGAATGTGTCTTCTATTCTGGTCCTTAGCCACAGTGGTGCGTAAAATGAGAGGAAATGCTATGTTTGGGGCAATCTAATTTGAGGGCCTTGTTTGTTTTTACTAGCTTATTTTGCAAGCAGGCGTTTGGCTCCGACGCTTTCTTTTCCCCTGGTTTCGCAACAGAATCACCAAAACGGCTTCTTTTCCAAACAGAGGCAAGGACGTCCTCGGTGATCTAGTTTGGAATTATGCAGATCGTTAGCTGTGAGGTTAGTCCCTGTGTCACGACAACATATGCACAAGCGCACATACATAAATGGCTTTGAAAGGAGCCCATATTAGCAGCCATCTTGGGGTGGCTAATGATGGCGATATACAGTATTCCCAGTGGGGATGGAGTCCTCATTTGGGGAAAAAAGTAAATGACATTAATTAGCGGGAGCTGAAGCCGAGTGCCTATTATTTACACAGCTGTAATTTGGAACATTCTGGTGGCGCTCCTTTCATGTTACAGGAAGACGTCTGGACCAGAGGACGAGAGGTTCTGGAACAATTAGTACCGGGGCGAACAGATGGGTACCTCTGAACTACACGTCTTAATATACTGCAGAAACATCGTAGAGGCTCCTGTTGTCACCGGTAGGGTTGTGAACGATAAACCAATACGACTGAATATCCGGTTTATCAAGCCAACAATTCAGCTGCGCCGGTAGCAGCCTCCTGTATCAATAATCAGCCAAAAATCAATATAAATCCATCCATTTTCTATGCCGCATGTCCTCATTAGGGTCGCGGGGGTTGCTGGAGCCTATCCCAGCTGGCTCCGGGCGAGGTGCGGGGTACACCCTGGACTGGTCCGCAGTCAATCGGCAGGGCAATCAATATAAATAATACATTCATCAATTGTGGAGACCAGCACCGGGTACATTGAGAGAAGCAATCGGCTGACACAGTGTCTTTTAAAAAACGCAAAAGCCTGAGTTGCCAGCACAAGAATTGTCACGCATGCTCCATAGTTTACCAAGACATGAGAAGTGCACAAGCGCTAGCTCACTAGAGTGACTGTGAAAGAGCAAAGCATTTTAAAAAACTAAATTTTGGAAAGTCTTTGGATTTTACAAGAGCTTTGAAACGTTGCATCTTTGTAACCTTCCCGGGGGTGTTTGTTTTTTGAGAATCTACTGCGCTTACCGGTGCTTGTTTGCCATGTAACAATAAAAATATACTAATAACAGAACTTGTTCTGGTTAGTCACACTGAACTGCTATTATTTTGAACACTACTGTATATACAGTAGAGATACAGGTCTGATCAAAATCTTAAGAGCAGTTGAAAAATTGCTAGAATGGACCTTTTAAGTAGAGCAACAATATGCAAATGAAAGAAAGGGGGGGGGGGTGACAAAAAGCACTTAGAAAATTTCATTTATTGAAAACAACAATTAAACTGAAATAGGCTGTTTATCAGCTGAGCAAAAGTTTAAGACCGTCGCTCAAAAAATGACAAAAAACCCTCCTAAACCAGAACAAAAAATGTCCTCAGTAGGAATTAGTAATGAGTAGCTCCACTGTTCCTGTTAATCACATCAAAAATTGGTTTGGGCATGCTTAATGCGAATGTTCCCAGGAAGCTAGTGGGAACATTGCGCCAAGTGGTGAAGATAGCTTCACGAAAGGCATCAACTGTCTGGAACTGATGGCCATTTTTAGAAACTTCCCTTGCCATCCATCCCCAAATGTTCTCTATGGGATTTAAATCAGGTGAACATGCAAGACGGTCCAAAAGAGTGATATTATTCTCCCTGAAGATGTCCTTCATCAAGCGAGCATTGTGAACTCCAGCGTTGTCCTGTTGAAAAACCCAGCTGGTACCACACAGACGAGGGCCCTCAGTCATGAGGGATGCCCGCTGCAACATCTGCACGTAACCAGCCGCCGTTTACACTTTGCCAGGGAGCATCAGAAATGGGACATTGAAAGGTGGAAATGAGTTGGGTCATTTGTTTTTATATGCGGCACTGTCTCTTTTGGCCAAAATGTTTTTATTTTATTATATTTAATATTGTAATATTAAGAGGAATATTGTCATTTTAGTAGCATAGAGTTGAAATATTAAAGAAAACGTGTTATTTTACTAAAATCATGAGATTATGAGAAACTAACTAAAAGTAAGGTTGGGGAAAAATGTACAATATTATTGAAATAAAGTCAAATATTACAATCTTATGAGAAGAAAATTTAAAAAGAAAGTTTAAATATTTGAAAAAAAATCCTACCAAAATTTAAACTAATAATTGGCTTTTTAAAAATCAATATCACAAAGCTGAGATGTGTCTTTTTTTGAAATATATATAAAATTATATTAATTCATCTACATGTGTTGCTTTAGAAAATATCAGAGTGGCCCTTGCATCCTTTCATTTTCCTTGCTGCCCTCGCTGGAAATGGCTTGGAAATTTGTGTCAAAAATTTGAGTCCAATGTCCCAACATATGCAAAAGGTCCACATTTGAGGTAAACGTCCAATTTGGCAGAATTGGGCAGAGACAACCCCGATGCCTCCACTGGTGTCCAGCACATTCTCTGTGCCTTTCTCCCTGGCAAGACAGACATGCATCCACGGAGGACAGTGTGAAGTTAGAAACTAATTTCGTATTGCTGCATAAAGTCAGCTGATGAGATGGTGGCTTATTTTGCAAAGCAAAGTTTAAGAGCATGCATTCTCTCGAAGCCGGACAGAAGCCAGGCCTTGAGGTTAGCTACAGGGAAGATGAGGGCGACGCTTGACCTTTTCCCTGAGCTGAGGGGAAACTTCCCAGCGAAATTCAATAGAATCCAGCATCTCTAATTTGTTCATCTAGCTCGCCACACGTCACCGACCTATTTTTCCTCACCCTCCCACCACCGACGCACCGATCGATCTACTTAGCTACCGAGATCAAAGGCTCACACCGCCGATGTACATTTAGCCTCGGACCGGGTCCTCCCACATCATGTCTAAATATTAATGATAATAAAGTCTCACACCCATCCTTGTGTCAGGCAATTACAGCCAACATTGATCCGCGGCTCTCTGCTCCAATTAGAAGCCGGCACTGCTAATGCATCCTGGCACATCAAAGGATAAGAAACATTGATCCGCTCTTGGATCTTAACGTTTACCGTTAGGAGACAGGAGAACGAGAGGACGGTGGGGAGGAGGCTGACAAGCAAAGCAGAGGAATCATTTTGTCCAGCCTGGTCCGGTGAAGGAAGTGCTGGGAAGGTGGGACGCAGGGTGTATTCTGAGAAAGTACAAGAAAAACAAGGATCTGGAACCCGGCCAAGACTCCTTTGCAATACGACAAAATGAAGCAAGTGATAGCATTTTTTCTACACCCTTCCATCAATTTTCTGTAACACACATCCTGCTCGGGGTAGCAGATTACGGGCAGAAGGCGGACAACACTTTGGCTGTCACACTAAAAATGTGCATGGAAATCTGACTAAAAGTTCCTTTTTACCACAAAGCCAAAATGTGCATGTGGACAAAAATATTCCCACCTATAAAAAGTGGCCCACGCACACATTCACACAACTTGTGGTTTATAGGTCCCTCCTGCAGAAGAAGCGTGCGTACACAACTCCATCTAAAGGTACGCCCATTCCACACCTTCACTTTACCATCAGGGGTCAATGGAGGTCAATGCATTGAAAAACCCTGCTGTTACCACACAGACGAGGGCCCTCAATCATGAAGGAAGCCCGCTGCAACATCTGCACGTAACCAGCCGCCGTTTACACTTTGGCAGGGAGCATCAGACACGGCACATTGAAAGGTGGGGAAAAGTTTTATTCTCTGATCAGTCAAAATGCGACCTTGAAGGTCCAGATGGCTTCCAACGTTACTGGCAAGACAAGGAGATCCCACCTGAGACAGTGGAGGGGGGGTCCTTCATGATCTGGGGTGCTTTTTCATTCAGTGGCACACTGGAGCTTCAGGTGGTGCAGGGACGGCTCTGCCGTCAACTGATCATTGTGTTTTTCTTCAGCAAGTAGGCTAACCGAGCCTGATGTTGCTTGTAGATGTACTGTACATGTACTGTTGCTGATGTACTGTAATTATGTTGGTGTCCTCCTGTCCTGCTCCCTAATGTTACGTTGTTGTATGGAATGTATTGCATCTGTGGTGCAATGGACATATGCACGGTTACAGTGTATAGGTAAAAAGTGCAAAACGTGCACAATAGCGCTTCTTGGAGACACAAGATGTAAGACAGTTTACATCTGGTCCTCCCGGTATGTTCAGCATACACTAAAACCCGCAATGCGGGAATCACAGCCACCCAACCTGCCCCATTGAGTCAGCGGCATGTCACCATTAAACCGGCTAACATTCCTTGCACAATTGACAACCTAACAATCGCCACTCTTCACGCCACCCTCTGACAGGACCCCTTTCTCTGCCCGACTAGATAGCTCTGATGGTGCTAGGGCCTCACAGCGGGACCTTTGTCACGGCGCTCGGGAGGAAGGCTTCGTCCCGTTGTCCGGCTGTACAATGGCACGCTTCATACGCGCCATAATGGACTGCAACAACTGGAATGCAAGCTAGTGGTTTCTTTCGCAGACGGCTGATTGATGGAATGATTGACCGGGTGGGGCAAAGTATGTCGGGAATGATGTAAGTGGAAAGAAAGCAAAAAGAAATAAATATAACTTGCAGCAATGCGTTACCCTTAATGCCATCTTTCTTTCCAGCATTGGTTTTGTGTATGATATTTTTTCCTCTGTCCTCCAGATGCGGTGTACCTCACTATTATACGCCTTACTAACATGGTGCCCCACTTCAATTGCCTACCTCGGCTCCAAGCAAACGGTGTAATTAAAGATTGGTGAAGTGAAACCAGTGTTTAGAAAAGGGTTTAAGTTGAGCCTGTCCCCGGAAAACTTTGAGATGGGTGTGCTTGGATGTCTTGTCGCATGAGATTGCAAAAATATTTACAGTTTAACGGTCATCGTTTCGGAAAACAATCAAGGAAGGACAAACATTTTGCTGCTGGCTCCTCGCAAGTGTGTGATACTCAGGTCAGATGAGGAGATACGAGGCTGGGAAAGTAGCACCGGGACGCTAGGCCTAACTTTCAATGACCTCAGGAACCCCCTTCCACACTCAAGCGATGTTACTTGGACCTGGCGCCATTAGAAACGTTGACTGGACGGCGGTTCAAGTTTGCACTGTGGCTGACAGGATGTGCCCGCTTGACCTACAGAGCGCTCGGAAAAACACATACAAAAATGTGCCTTTTTAAGGGTTTTAAGTGAGAAGAATGGGGATGCTACTAGTCCACACAGTAACTCGTTGACCATAACATATCTGTAAATCACGCAAGCTTGCATATTTCCATTTGGATCACAACCCATAAGAAGCTTCACAGACGTTCTTTTAAAGTCATAGGCATATTTTGATATTGCCTGTTGCATTCCAGCTGCATACAAAAGGCCCCAATTGCACCATATTTATTTTTTACAGCTTAGGCTAATAATAAAGAGGCTAATAAACTTTTGGACACCGCTCCATATAAGCAAATAAAGACTTCTGGATCATTCAACATAAAATACACTTCACTTCACAGAGTGGTAAAATATCTCAAATCTGTAGCCTGAGTGTGGACAAAACAGGCTCTGCCGCAAGTAAAAATACACAATTACACAATCCTGTAGCAAATATTTCTGTGAGCGAGGCTTGTTTAAGCCCGAGACAGCTCACGGAGGGATGATGTTGACCCTCGAGGTGCAAACCGAGATCCCTGTCGCCACAGAGACGTGAAGACCATGGTCTGAGGAGGGGGCGGGTAGTCTTCCCCTTGAGCTGGCAGCGAGCCTGGCTTAGCACCAGGGTGTTCAGCCAAAAGCTTGCCTCCTCTGTCAGCCCCCCCCCCTTACACAGCTTCATACATGCCAGCCTCCTTGGCTGGTGTGGGCCAAACAAGCCCCCCGCAACCCCCAGCCATCAGGCAAGAGAACTGGTGCCAGCTGGGCCGGGCACTTCATTGCAGAGTAGCGCTCTCCAAACAGTGCAATGGGCCACGAGCCATCAGTTACATGCAACCTGCTATTAGCAGTAGGGCATGACCGGTTCACTCCCCGAAAAAAAACTCCGCCAAGCCTTGAACATGCACTGCACTTGTCTCGGACAAACGTCTAGGCCAAAGTATGTTGTTGGTGGATTTCTGCTCACTTTTGGCTGGTTCACGGTTTTGACTTTTTATACTGTTAATCGGGGCTTTAGTAAGGAGGGAAAAAACAACAAAAACAGTGACTGCCAAGATGAACTACATACCATCTAATTACACAACATTTAGTCAACTTCCAGCGGCCCACAGGCTAAAAATGGAGGCAGTTGACATTACAGGGGTTTACTGAATCGATCTAACGGCTTTTGCGGCGTAACTCTGCTTCGTCCTTAAAGTGTTGGTTTTCCTCATTGGACAAAAATTCCCAAAACACTAATCAGTCAGCAATCTGAGTGGAATGCAATACCGGGGACGATGGCATCTCGGCAGTAGAGTAGCAAGCAACACACAGAATAACCTGTGTCCCTGCACAAAGACAAGCGGCGTTCCGACGGGTCTGGCGTCGTAATTCAATTGTCGCATCTAAGCGGTCATGCCCAAGTCATTGTTGTAATGAAATTGTGCTTGTTTGTGTAGATTCTCAGTCGTCCACCTCATTGGTAATCCATAAAGATTGAGAAGAACGCAAATGGACCTCTTCTTGGTTGTATCACCTTTAACATGTTACACTTCTTACCCGTAGGTCCCAAAACAGTCCCTAACTGTGTCAAATCTTTGACAGGTTAGCCTCAAAATGTACCAATATATTTAGAATTATAACAATGAAATGGGCACAATCTGTTCTGAACCCAAAGGGTTAGTCCAAAAGCGACTTGGGTTACATCGCAGGGCGCATATAGTCAAACAACCATTCACACTCATACCTGGACAATTTAGTCGCCAATTAATCTAACATGAATGTCTTTGGAATGTGGGAGGAAACCGGAGTACCCGGAGAAAACCCACGAACACAACATGCATACTCCACACAGACATGCCCAAGCGGAGATTCAAACCCAAATCTTCCAGATCTCCTGACCAACCACTCGGCCAACGTGCAGCCTGCTTGATTACATTTTTAGAAAATATATAATAAATACATTTTTAGATGTAATAAAGGAACTAGCTGCGGGTCTCAAATGGACCTCGGGCTGGACTTTGGACACCCCTGTCTGAGAACTTATAAACAACCAGAAAACACGACAGTTGAGAATACTTTTGAAAGTGAAAGAGTCCAGTCACGTTCATTTGACGACGCGAGCATAGCTTCACATCTCGCTTGCTTTTGTTGTATTTATTCTATCAGCGTTCTGTCAGAAGAAAAATCACAGGGAGAGATCACCAAAAAGCAAAGAAAAGAAAGACGGAGGCTAAATGTGTGTAAGGGAGGCTGGGGGGTTGATGGGTGTCTGTCCTCACGGCTTTTGCAGCCTCTGGGTTAGAAAGCCGGATAAAACAACAAACAACAAAAAAAGAGGATCAAGGTTTGGAGAGGATTTATTTAGAAAACGGGCCCGTCTGCTGCTAAAGTTTGACAAACCTTCTCATAAACCCTGAAATATTCTTTCGAACGGTTGCTTTGCTTTATTGTGTTGAAGCGAGTCTTTCAAAGAATGAACAACATAGCAGAGCTGTTGTCTTTGTTTGACTGCACTATCCGCCGGGTCTGTTAGGATGATTACGCGGAGGCGCGCTGAATGGCTGACAAACAAGGAAAATAATCAAAAGTCAAAATTGAGAGGAAAAAAAAAATTATCCAGTGGAACCTCTTAATTTGGGTTTGGATTTTGAACCAAACATTCAGGAAAAATAAAAATGTTTGTTCGTCAGCACTTCACGTCAGTGGGAATGGAATCCATGTCTGGCGACTTCTTTGGTGTTTTGCAAGGGTTCTGTGTAATGCTTTTGTAGTAAAAACCAACCTAACCAACAAAAGTCGTACACGTGTGTCTCTGCCCTGGCTAATTTGCTGGCAAGTGGCTAATAATAATAATGGTAATAAATGGTCAAATTTGCGCCTCTATTCAATTAACCGTAAAGTCTCTTAGAGTCGCTGGGTGTGTGGTCTACACAAGCAAGAAACCATCAGCGTTCTCTAAATAGCACCGAGTCAAAAAACACTTGTGGCTGTAGGCAACCTCCTGTTAACTCTACAAGAGGCTTTAGCTGCATTTGTCTCAAGAATGGTCAGCATCCATTAACTTTATCTACTACTGCATGCACTTTAAAATGTTGCAACTCAGATGTTAGTGTGAATCACCCTGTTACTATAGCCTATATTAGAGTTGACTTGAATTAGACAATAGAAGCACTACAGAAGTAAACAATGGATGCACTGTTAGATCGACAAGTTCCCTGCCAACCTTAGCAAGCCTGCCACAGCTGCACAAGTAGGGAGTGCGCGCGCACACACACACACACACAAGAGGGAGCCAGTTAGATGACACATAGACACACTACAGATCCGCTTAGGGAAAGGGTACTGCCCCTGCACGGGCTGGACTGGAGAATAGCATAACAGTCTAGCTACTTCCTAGTTCGGGGGTTCCTCCCTTTGTTTCCTAAAGTGTTGGGTTGAATGCCTTGGCGCCGAGCTTCGTAATATCCTCGAGAGTGTTCACTAAAAGATGTATAACTCAGAAACTGCAGTCCGTCTTATCTCTTTTTTTCTCTCTTTACACAGGAACAAAGAGCCTGGTCGTTTCAACTGGGGTGTGGGTCTGGGATTCCCTGGAGAGATTTACGCCGCGATGGTGTTCTTCGCAGTCAGCAGACGAAAAATCTAAATTAAAAGGTAAGCAGAAAACCTGTTTATACACGTTTCTGTAATTTGTACTTGACTGTGAAAAGAGCTTATTGCGAGTGATTACTTGATACTGTCATATATACTGTGGAAGTTATTACTGAGTAGTCTTGTGGAAAAAAGAGCATTGCGCTAGAGATCTCTGAGTTGATTATTTTAAGGCAAACGTATTTGGTATGCGAGTGGCTAGAAGGCCCAACTCCTAAAAATGACCAACATACGGCAGGATGGTCGGAAACAGATCCGGCGTTCAATTTTGGGACCTGGGAACGCAAAAATATCTCTGTGAGTTGGTCGACCTTGGCCAGGGCGATGCTGAATTCTTCTAAGGTTCGGGTGTGAGTGTGAGTAGAGGGGCAACTAACATTACTTGGGCTGTTATTACCTGGCCAACTTGTGCAAATGTAAGATGATAATGGACGGATGGACAAATAATCAAGGGGATTAGCCGCTCGGCCAGGAAAACCTCAGCCTGGTTAACTTTAAGCAGAGATCAAATTAAGCACTCCTTCCCTGCAACCACAGTAGACTTCTAACTTAAGGCCTTTAATAAATAGTGCGAAGAAGTTCAAAACGATGGCCTCATTGGCGATTTAGACAGTCCACCTTCGTCCATGTTATCTACAGGCCTAAAACATAAAACTGGCTTTCAAACTAACGTGATTAAAAAGCAGTTGAAAGTTCACGAAGGGAAAGTTACAGATGGAAGTGAACAAATTTGATATTGACTGGTTTACATTGTAACAACTGCTTTGGAGGCTCATTTATGCAGAGGTGCAGAAGACATCCGACGAACCCACTGGTATCTGCATCTTTATGCATCCACATCAGCCTCTACGCCAACATCTACTTTAGATGTGTACCCAGGTCTGTCTCACTGCACTCCACAAATGCCCCAAGTTGACTTAGATCACAGAGACAGTGAATGCATCGTCAACCCTATCCCTGAGGAGATCATGAAACGGAATGAAATTAAAGGTGAGACCAGACTTTCCTTAAGGCCCTAGAAACCATGTATGTGTGATCGGACACCCAGGAGGTGGGGGGAGCCTACAAGGAGTAGATGGAGGAGACAGGGACGTTGCAGAGCAGCTTACTTTCAAGCAAAGGTGTTCCTTAATAGCAGTCTTCGGTGAAATGAAGATTGCAAAGAACAGAACGCGAGATGAGCCTCCATTTGGCTGTCGATGTCTATGCTTTCTTCGTTCATTTGAATCTTAAACCTTTGTCTTTTCCAAAAGAAAAGCTCCCAGTATCACTCAAATACTGTCAACGATGTTACATAATACGGTCAACTGAGGAGGCTCCTTTTCCACCATGGACAACTAGCATCATAAAACGCACAACATCATCTCCCAACAGAAGAGAAGTTTCAGTTCAGATTACTATCACAGACCTGCTCAACTGACTTGGAAGATCATTCCTCCCCCGCCATGCGGCTTTTCAACACAAAAAGAGGGGGTGAAATTAAAAGACAAGACTGGACTTTTTACCTAATTCTGTATTCTATTCATTCATTTTCTATACCGCTTATCCTCATTAGGGTCACGGGTATGCTGGAGCCTATCCCAGCTGGCTTTGGGCGAGATGCAGGGTACACCCTGGACTTGTCGCCAGTCTCTGTATTCTATTATTAAGTAGTAATTTTTTATTATTATGATGTATTATTACATACAAATTATAAGTGAACAGTTACATGTTATTTATTTATTCTTATGTCCTTATTTTCCTCTTCTTATCTTAATTGTCTTGTTTTGATTAAGTTTATTATCACATTTTTGGAGATCTGTTGAAACATCATGTAAATGTCTCTTGGAGATTAGTAAAGCTGGAGCCAATTGGATGCAGACACTTTACTGATCCACTTAGGGAAAGGATACCGTCCCTGCGTGGGGTGGACTTGAGAATAGCGTAACAGTCTTACTACTTCGTCTCTTAAAGTGTTGGGTTAAACGCTCTGTGCTGAGCTTTGTAATATCTTCAAGAGTGTTCACTACTACATTTTTAACTAAACTGCAGTCTTTAACTTTTTTTCCCTCTTTCTACATAGAAACAAGGAACCTGGTATGGTTTTACCTATATTGCAACTTAATCTACAATTTTTTCTTCTTGTGATTTTTTGCATTGCCCAAATCGTTGCCTTTTTGTTCGTGGAGAACGTAGCTGTGATGAAAAAGAGGGAATAAAATCTCGACACGTATGGAGGACGTACAAAATATCTGAACGTGCGTTGGCCGCACTAATTATATACGTGGGGTGCACAATACACATTCCGGGTCCGCAAATGTGACGTGTGAAAACATTTAGGTTTAAAAAAACATAAGCACCTGTAGAGTTTGTTTGACATGACAAAGAACCCCTACGGCCAGTCGGCGGCTAAAAAATCAGCACGCCGCATGCACTTTTATGCATGTAGACAGGCCGTAAGTTCCCGTACGACCTTTGGTGACCTGGACTTAAGTGTTTTGGCAGCGATCACGCCCATGACACCTAAATTACAGTATGTATACTGTATATTTTTCTCACATTACAAAATGTTTGAGGATTTTTACCAAATGTGCAAGAATAACAATAAGGAGAAGATACAAAGTAATTCGCAAGGTCCTAAAAAAAGAAAGCAAAGAGACTTGTGTCTACTTCATTGTTTTACCATGTTAGTATGTGCAGTGGTTAACTTTGTTTTTTTACACTTGCGTGACAGTGTTAAAATGTGACAATGCATTATCTGTACAGTTAATAAAGGTTTTAGGGATTTCATTTTTTACATGGGAAGAATTGTCTTGAATCTCGATGTGATGCAACAGTACCATTGTAGTGGAATTCACATTTTTTCATGTCAGCTGTTGCATTTTGAGGTCATAAATCTGCACAGGGAAACAAAAGAACACCAGGGTCTATGTGATTATGTTTCTAATTATGCCACAATATCACGAAGAAGGCCGTTATTATCTAGTCAAATGGGCTTATAATAGTGCCGATGGAGACGAGGCGAAGGATGGCCCTGGCAGAGGGAGAAAGCCATCCTCTGTGCTGACGTGGTCTCATTATTTTACGTCTTGACGGACGCTTGTGGATGAATGGTCCAGTGCTGAATAAGTACTAGTCGTAATAACCCCCCAAAGAGTAACAGTAAACAGTGCCTATTGTCTGTCCTGGTTACTATTAGCTCCATGGCCCCTTTTCTCCCCCGTCACTCAAAAAGTAGCAGAGGAACTTTTGGACAGGAAAGCGACCATTTTTCCTCCCTTCTGACGGGTATATCAGACGGGTGCCGTGGCCCAACAGGCGCTTGACGGCACATCAAACGGGGCGGGTACCCTTGGAGTGACACCTGGAGCCACTTCAAGGCACGCGAGCGCCACTGATCTCCAGTCATCTCTTCAGAATGACAGTCAAGTCAGGGTTAAAGGCGGGCTGAAAATCTAAAAAATAAAATAAAACCAAAAATGAAAAAGAAACCAACTAGGATGGTCGACGAAGCATCACCTCAGTCTCGGAGATGGGTCAGAACCTTTGAGTATTTGTAGCGATCAAGGTGTAAAACATGAATGAACGCTCAACTTGTGACAAAAAAAACCAGAGCAAATAAAGCAAGTAGAATGGTATGTTCTGTGGTAGAACTGTCTGTAAAAGTCATTTGACATTGTTAGTCCTGGAGACTTGAAATGTCCCACAAAAACAATTTCATATGACAAAAATGCCCAATTCAGTCATTGTTTATATTTGTCCACCAAGTGATGCTACTTTTTTTGCAAGGTTGTCTAGCTAGTTTTGCAATTTTTGGGGTTAAGCAACAGTGAAGTTTTGTAAACATACTGGTCAAAAATATAAATGAAAATTGATAGGTACATGTATTACAGGAGGTACAGGATGCTGTATTTTTGGAGCATTGTTTAAGGTGAAAAATAAGAATGTACAGTCATTGGAAAAATATCACACAATCAATGTTTCTTCAGTTCTTCATTTGTTTGTTCACTTTAATGGCTGGTACAACGAAAGGTACCATTTGTTTAGACAAATATAGTGCTGACAACAAAAATAGATCATAAAATACCAAAAAGGTCTTTGCTGACATTGTACTGCCAAACAATGGAACTATTATGAGCTATTTTCTTGTCATTATTATATTTGTCCAAATAAACTTAGTTTTAAGGCATTGAAATGAAAAAGGAACTATTCATTTATCAAGTGACTTTTTTCATGACTGCACAGTTTAATAATTGTATAGCTGCTTTTGAGAAGCTGGCATTTTTTCGACATTGGGGCAAATTTCAAGAGGAAACCTTAAGGACATGGGTAAAAAGTCAATTCTCAATAATTTCATATGAAAACCTTTTGCAAGTGAGTCTCATCCTAATCTTTCAAGTTCTTACCTGTCACACAAGCGTGAAAAGAAGTTGACTCTTGTTTGATAACAAGTGACCATGCATATCTCCTAACATCTGATGTACATGATATACTGATTTTTTTGGCAAGCAAAGCAAAACAAAAGACAGCATTAATGCTCAAGGAAACTGAGGTGTGTAGCGATTCCTGATGTTTTGTGCAACTTGAGAGTCAATGTTTTATATGACTTTGGTGGCGCTGGACTTGTAATGATCCACTGAGTTCCAAATCAAAATGTGAGTGAAAAACTAGCGAGTGCTTATAAGCCAGTGCTCTAATATTTCGGTTTCCTTTCCTAAAACCCAGAATCTCTGCAACGGGGAGGGCTTATAGATGGAGGGATATACAATGGGTGAGAATACGTGGCTTTGGCTGCAGTTAAGTGAATGGATCCTCAACAGACAAACACATCCCTTACTGTGTAAAAAAACCCCAACATGTCTTCTTTGTCCTTGTCAACAACAGCTTCCTCTTCAGCACTTGCTCCTGTATGTGTCTTTCCCTTTCTGCAAAAAAAAATGTCTCATCAGCACTCTCTAACGGGCGAGCTAAAGGGAGGAGGGGTAGAGAAGAAAAAGATGAAGCGGGTGGAAAGAGAGGCGTCAGTGTTTGGCGAGTAATGAGGCTGAGGCCATTGTCCCAGCAGTGGAGGCCTAGACCCACACAAACAGCAGATTATTATTCAAGGATAAACAGAAGAAAGGAGCTGTTTTTACATGGAACTATCAAGAAAATTAGTGGCATTATTTATTGGTGGGGCTTATTCATCCTTTTGCATGATACATGATCTTGCGAGATTAAAACCAGACAAGAATTCTCGTTCAGAAAAAGGCCGTCTCGCACGCACTAGACGATACTAAATCAATTAATTATTCACACAGTAAATGAAAATGAACTTAATTCGCCAGCCTCAATTCCGACGTGAGTGAAATTGGCCGGTATCGATCACAAGGATTAATTATGCATTTTCAATGTATTTATGATGGGTACCAGGGGTTCCATTTTAGGGGAAAACATCAAGACCATTCCAGTGTCCCCTGACTGCCAGGGGGCACCAAAATAGTATAAATAAAATTATTAAAACAAAAAGATTATGATTGTGATATGAAATACGAATGATAAAATCACCTTAATTTAGGGGAACACATATTTGGCTACTTTTTCAAAAGAACATACTGTATATCACCCGGGAAACGCACAGAGGAAGAGGTCACTTCTTTAAGGAGATTTTGAATGTGAGATCAAGTACATTGGTGGAGCTCTAAGTGGGACTTCCAGGTAGCAGTAGTGTTCAAAATAATAGCAATCCAATGGGACTAACCAGATGAATCACTGTTATTAGTATAATTGTATTGCTACATGGCAAACAAGTTACCAGTAGGTGCAGTAGATTCTCAGATAGCAAACAAGACCCAGCATTCATGATATGCACGCCCTTGAGGCTGTGCAATTGGGAAATTAGTTGAAATGAGTGCTTAAAAAAAGCAGTGTGGAATTCAATCAGTGATCAGTGATTAATTTTGAGAAAAAAAAACGTGTAAATCTGGTGGGCCCTACTTAAGGATGAAACCAGCACTTGTTGAACATGCATTTCTTTTTGAAAGCCTGAGAAAAATGGGCTGTTCATGCCATTGTTCAGAAGAACAGCGCACTTTGATTCAAAAGTTGATTGGAGCGGAGTAAACTTATGAAGTGGTGCAACATTTTATTTTTGCTGTTCAGCTAAAATCTCCATTGCCAAGACAACTAACAAAATGGATTGAAGAATAACCAGAGAGGCAAAAGCTCAGCCAATGATCAGCTCCAGGACAGTCTGGAGTTACCTCAAAGTATTGTGACAGTTAGAAAACATCTGTGTGAAGCTAACCTATTTAAAATAATCACCCGCAAAGTCTCTATGTTCAAAAAAAGGCACTCAAAGAACACACCAACTGGCCTAAAGAGAAATGGAGGAACATTTTGTGGACTGATGAGAGTGAAATTGTTCTTTTTGAGTCCAAGGGCCGCAGACAGTTTGTGAGACGATCCCCAAACACTGAAGTCAAGCCACAGTACACACTGAAGACAGTGAAGCATGGTGGTGCAAGCATCATGGATCAGTTTGCATGTGCCAAAATACATGGAGAGGTCATGTTGCCTTATGCTGAAGAGGACATGCCCTTGAAATTGCTGTTGCAACAAGACAATGACCCCAAACACACTAATAAACCAATAAAATCTTGTTATGTTGTCATGTTATGGAGCGGCCAGCCCAATACCCGGACCTTAATCCAATCGAGAACTTGTGGAGTGACATAAAAAATGCTGTTTGTGAAGCAAAACCAAGAAATGTTAATGAATTAAGGAATGTTGTTAAGGAATCTTGGAGTGGAATACCAGCTGAAAGGTGCCACAAGCTGGTTGACTCCATGCATGGCATGTGTGTTGGCAAGTGAGTTCCACATGGCAGACATGTATATTGTTGTATTGGCATACAATGTGACAGAAAGTAAGCGGAGGACGCTACCCGAGACATTAGGGAAAGACACTACATTGCACGTAGAGATCGCTGCAGGCGGCAATAGTACAAGCCACAGGTGATCTGCGTTGAAAGGCATTTATCGGCATATGCCAATCACGTGCGTTTCACGGAAATCGGCCAATTTAGATCGTGGCCGCCCAATTGAAGCGTCCCTAAAATCGATAAATAGAAAACAATGAAAATAACAACGAGGTTGTTAACAAATAAGTAACAAATAAATGCAGGATTTACATCAAGAAATAACTGGTTAAATAATTACAAAAGAACACCTTTAGGATACATGACTTCGATTCACTTCAACCACTGCACATCAGTGACAAATAATTGTAGTGCTTTTAGGCAAAGGTTGATTTTGTGTGCACGACCCAGCGTGCTCTTATTCCATGTGTTCACAGAGCAACAGGACAGCTGATCCCATTTTGTCCCTTAAAAGTTTAGCATTGGGTTCTTTGCAGTTGGATGAGATACAATCCATGTTTGTAACTTAGCCAGAGCAAAAGACGCCTGAACATGAAAAAGACCCCCAACAGGCCAGGCGGAATAAGAGTGACCCCCCGGGATGGGAGAGTATTGCATTGTAAGCAAAGGCGATGCGTATAAATGTAGCAACATTGAATTACCGTGACAGCAAACTGGAGATCAGAGGAGATCCACTGGGAATGTTCTCCTGCTCATCTTTTGGCTACTATCATGAGGTCAGAATGGGATGCGACAATATACAGTATTTTGGCACCCAAACAGTACCTCAAAACGCGGCCTAAATACAGCAGTTTTCTCTGCTAGTCTGGCCTGAAACAACAACAATAAATAAATAAACACAATAAAATGGGGAAGGCAAAACATCTAAACAGCACTGTGCTCCTTCTTTCAGTTGTAATTAAAACATTTTCACACTTCGAGAAGGCTCCAGAGAGGACCTTGTTGCAGTTGAAAGTTCCATGCCAATTATGTGACCTACATATTCATACTGGAGACAGGACAAATTGGGTGGGTATACACCATATTTCCCTGTGACAGTGGTTTTCAAACTGGGGGGGCACGGGGCTACCACAAATGCTTTGCATTATTACCGCCTTGCACGTGGCTTCATTGAAAAGAAACATCAATTCCAACGTGTACTGTGACGTTGTGGAGCAGAGCTCGACACCCTCCCGGTTTTCTGACCTGAAAAGGAACGATCCCACCTCCAAGATGATCCTTGGAACCTTGAAGTGCCTTGCTCAGGAAGCTGAAGGTGAGTTTGTCTTCCCCAGACTTGCAGCCAAGGGAAGGATGGTGGAGAACTAAATGGTGGAGAACTATAAGGTGTCCGACATCCAGCTCCACCAGTGTTGTCACCACTGAGGAGTGGAAGAGGATTCCACTGCAGCTCTAGTGAATTCCATGCCCAGATGGACTTAGGCAGTGCTAGATAACAATGGTGCTCACAATAATTATTATGGACCTAATTCAGACAGCACATGATAGAATTCATGTTTCCCCTCAATGAACAACAGCTCTGCTGTGCTGGCAGCACTCATGCAGCCCCCAAACCATGATCTACCACCATGTTTGACTGTAAACAAAACGCAATTAACTTGTTACCTACTTGGGTTGCCAGCTATTTTGATAACAATGGCTGAAAAATAAATGTTTACTGTTATACAAGCTGTACACTGACTACTCTCAAGTATAGTACCACCACTTGAAAAGATCGGTAACAAAAATTCTTGCTGAAATGTGAGATACTGCACTGGCAGCTGCTGGTCATTCAAGGAGAGGAAGCTCATTTTGTTTATTTATTCCGTCCATTCCCCAGCGCCACATTTTCCAGAGCAGTTCAAAACAACAGAATGAAAAAGCACGGTTGGATGTTTATACTTCAAGGTCGCTGATTTGCTCATTTTACTGTAATTCAAAAAAGGATTCCGCCTCAGACAGATCATCATGCAGAAGCCTATGGGCCAGCCCACTGCCTTATAGAACCCCAGAGACGCTAGGCATGCAATGGTCAAGACAGAGCCCAGCACTTATCCAATGACTGTCCAGTTTCACGCAGTGGAACAACCCACTCTACACTTTGCCATCTGAGTCAACAGACAATCAGCGTCCGAGTGTCTAAGGCTTTATTAAAACGAGTAGCTGATTCTGAACAAAAGATGAAGGTATTCTAGTGCGTATTTAGTCAATGAAATGTACAACAGCAGTACATGTTTTTGAGACATTTAAGGGGAAGTTGAGACCCTCGCAATCTCACAGCAATCGCCATTACGTGCTGTATATCCCAAGAAAATGTATTAGGCTACATTGTCACCCCCCCCAAGTTACCCCCCTTATTCAACGCTGGTCCTCCTCAGAAAGCTTGAAGCGATGTCCATTCGCCTGCCCGTCACTCCTGCCAGTCCCGCGTCTATGAATATGGAGCTGTTCTGTGGCCTCGGAGCTTGCTTATGTTTTCCGTCTGATATCCAGGCCCCATTCCCATTTCAAAGGGAGGTCCACCCGGGACCTTGACTTTTTGATCTGCCTGGCGACTGAGTTGACCACCTGCATGTGGGATCAGCTGCCGGCCAGGGCCCCCCCAACAACTCTGATGCTTCAAAATACACTCCCGCCCCCACTCTTGTCCTGCCTGCTTCATTGCCCTTTACTGTGCCCACTTCTTCCCAGTGGAAACTGCCAGAGGCCCAGTGGTCCTAACTGGGCTTGCTCCAATCCCAACAGTTCCAGTAGCAGTGAGTAAGGCATTAATACATTTTTATTTTTATTTATTTATTTTTTTAACATGAGTGAAGTCGCAAAATTTGAACAGCTATGTGGCAAGGGACAACTGTACACCCTAAATCCTAAAGGTATCTAAAACAAAACACATAGTTTTGTTTTTAGTTTTGTTTTAGCCTTCAAAACAAGACAAACACTATAAAACAACTTCTTGACAAGGATTCCAGAGAAAGGAAGCTACCCATATACAGTACAAAATAATTGAAAAACAATATAAAGTGCATGCCTGGCCAGTAGTTGGCAGTGTCAGATACTACGTACAAATGCATCGCAATGGTACTAAAAGCTACTAGAAATAGTACCATTGTAGTAATAATAATAATATTAAAAGTACCATGTTCCAAACATGCCAAGCTGTTACCATATGCGTAATATTTGAGAATACACGTCTGGAAATGACCAAAATAAACCAAACAAACATATTTGCTACACAAATCAACAGCTATTTGAAACATGTCCTTGTGGCTCAAAATAGAGTCTTTAAAGTTAATTGGCTTTCTTAAACCCTGACAGTCATCTTAATGAGTGTCTAATTGTTTCTGGGCCAGTGTGATAAATTACTGGGGAGGGGCGAGACACTTGGACATGAGGTGAGAAAATACCAACAAGGACTGAAATTTTCGTCAGTAGGCGCTTGAAGGGCTCCTATCATAAAGAGCAGTGTATGATAGTGCAATAGTATGATGAAAAAAAAGTACTAGCATCTCAATAAGACCACTACATTGCTTAGAGATTACTGTCACTTTCATAGGAGCAGATCATTTAACAAGCTCAAAGACACCTGTACACCTGGCAGTTGTGTGTTATGTGTTACATGTAGAGAGTTTTGTAGTTTCCGAATGCCTGTGAACCTGACACGCATCCCAACTCTGTGTGTGTGGCTGTGTACAAAAAGACAGTTGAGTTTGCTGATGTTGTTTTGGCACGCTTGCGGCAACGAGTATCCTGTTTTGTTTTTGCAGTAAGGAGATTGAGTGACCATCTCCTCGTCATTGGGAGAGCGTATGTAACGTGGAGACTTGGAACCCCATAAACTGTGAACCACCTGTAAGAATAATAGTGAAGGGCAAGTGCAGCTGAATAGCCCTGCTGTGTACAAATAGACTATTTGTGTGGAAATAGTGAGCTGGCAGTGTAAGTCAGTGATTGAGAGAGGAAATGAGGAAGACCTCTTTCATGAATCACCAGTTTATCATAGTTGAGGGGTTTGAGAGCCTGAGTGATCCTAGGAGCTATGTTGTCTGGGGCTACAGCATATGCCCCTGGTAGGGTCTCTCAAGGCAAACAGGTCCTAGGTGACGAGCCAGACAAAGTGTGATTCAGAAGACCCATATGAAGAGAACCTCGCTTGGACGTGGGATACTGGGGCCTCGCCCTGGAGCCAGTCCAGGGAAGGGCTTCGCAGGCAAGCATCTGGTGAAGTCTTCACCTGGGGGGCCAGCCGGGCCCAGCCCAAATGTGGTCCTGATAGCCTCATCAAGCTGTGACCTTCAGCATTTACTGGGGAAGTTTGCAGCTGAAGCATCTGGGATGATGCACCTCCAAATTTGAGGCCACGGTTCTTAGTGAAAAGGGTGGATTGCACCATCCAGGTTGGGAGCAGGGTCCTGCCCCAGGTATAGGAGTTCAAGTGTCTCGGGGTCTTGTTCACAAGTGAGGAAAGGATGGAGCGTGAGGTCGACAGGTGGATCAGCGTCTGAAGCAATGCGCTCGCTGTACCGGACCATCGTGGTGAAGAAAGAGATGAGCCAAAATTACCGTTCGATCTATGTACCCACTTTCACCTATGGTCATGAGTTTTGGGTCATGCCAGAAAGAACAAGATTGCGGATACAAAAGGTTTCCTCCGTAAGGTGGCAAGATTCACCCTAAGAGATTGGGTGAGGAGCTCGACCATGCAGGTGGAGCTCAGAGTAAAGCCACTGCTCCTTCACATCGAGAAGAGCCAGCTGTGGTGGCTCGGGCATCTGAGTCCATGCCACCTGAACGGCTCCCTGGTTCTGGGCATGCCCGACCAGGAGAAGGCCCCGTGTCAGACACGCTACAGGCGTTATGTCTCACAGCTGGCTTGGGAACACCTTGGTGTACACCCGGTGCAGCTGGATGAGCTGTCTGGAGACCGGCAGGTCTGGGCTTCCCTACTGACACTGTTGCCACCGCGATCCGGACCCATGGATGGATGGGTGGGTGCAAGAGAAAAACATTTGTCACTTTTCTTAGATGTTAGTTGTCCTCCTTCAAATAGTGATGAAACAATCAAAATACAATATTTCTGCTTTGAGGCTGTCAACATTATGCTGTTTCCAAAACGCAGAGCGGCGTGTGGTCGTCAAAGGGAGAGCCCCTCAGCCGGGGCCCCCGCTTTTGGAAAAAGCGCTCATAAATCCTGATTTGAGCTGGGCGCTAAGCAGAGGACATACAGGCCCGTCAACAGAAGAGGAGGGGGTGCTGAACGAGAAATGCTACGTCTGATTAAGTCTTCCCATTAGGTGACAGCTGAACTTTAACATTAATATGATAATATTGAAATAAGTGTGTTATTTACTTCAGGGACAGAGCAGGGGTGGCGGACAGGAGAGGGTGGGTGACGGGATGATGAATGATTTCTGGACAGCTACGGGTGACAACCCCCCCTTGCTCGCCATCTTCCCCCTTGCCATAATCAAAGTTGACAAAATGGAGACATATGCAGAAATATTGGTTACAGTCGGCGTCACAGCGCTTCTCATGCCTCCCCTCTCTTGTAGCCACCCACCCCCCCAAATTGTCTACGGGCACTGAAGCATCTATTTCAATTGGCACTTCCTTCCCGGGCCCTGGATTTTACATTTAGGTTGTGTCATTTACATATTACTCTTAATCAAAATACACAGCGGGGGCTACACACACACACAAAAAAAAACAAATAAAAAATAAAACAGTGGTGTCACGGTTCAAGGAGTGGCACTTTATGAAATGGAGATGTGATTGAACACAAGTGTGTGTGTATGTGTGTGTAGGCATGTGATGCGTGGCGGGGGCACGAGGCGACAACGCGGCAAGGAGCATTGAATTATTTGTGTTTGATCGTGGTGACTTGCATGTATTTGAACTAGCAGGCTAGTCCGACCATACATTTGATATGAGTTTTATATACCGATATTACTAGTCAAACTGGTAGACGGCCACAATGTATCCCACCGTGCAACCTACTATTGTAGTATTGCAGGAATCAGGAGTATCTAAGTGTCCCCTAGTAAGCAAAGGTGACTTTAGAAGACATTCTAGTGCTAAAAAAAAACACGCCTCTCTTTTGAGAGGAGTTCAGTTCTGTCGTTCAAGTCAAGTTCTGGGTTCTAATTTGATCATGAAGGAAAAAACAAACCTTATTTACTGACATGATACAGTCCCCAACCAGACCGCAGCAAAAGGAGTTCTTGCAATTATAATTATAACTTGCAATTATCTTGATGTGATGCGACCCATCTTGACCTGGTGTGAGCAGCACATTCTCAAGAGTTGCCTACCTGCCTCTTACCTTCTCAGCATGCCCGTCAGGATGCGAGAGCTCTTGCCCAGGTTGGCGTCTGTTTCTCTCAGCTGGAAGGACACACAAGCAGTGAAAGTATGAGTTATTCAGCTTACTGCTAAGGGAAGACCTTTAAAAAAATAAAATAACATTTAAAAAAAAGGGAGTTGGCTTTAATTTTGAGCTTTTAGATCCCCGCATACTTGTAATTCAGAAGTCACCACCCCGCACATTTTTGGAAAAGAGGCCATATTTTTCAAAGAAACACATTTGATTCATCCTAATTCAGTATTCATGTATATTTAGGTGATATTATATGTATCACTGTTTAAACAACAAACAGTGCGTTCATTTGGGCACGAACGCACAAACAACAGTCAGGACCCTTTCCGCAGCTCAGAGTACCCAGCCTTCTTCTGTCTCCAGCACCCCAGCTGTTGACTCCGTAGTTCTACTGGGAGACTTTAACACCCTGGTGGGGTGTGACAGGGAGGAACGGCTTCCCAGATCTGAACCTTGGCTGAGGTACCTGGGGTAGTCAAAACACTCCCCAGTGGCAAGGCCCTGGGGGTGGACGAGTTTCGCTCCGAGTTCTTCAAGGCACTGGATGTTGAGGGACGGTCTTGGCTGACACGTCTTCAACATTGCATGGAAGTCATGAACAGTACCTTTCGCCTGGCAGACCGGGGTGGTGGTCCCCATTTTTAGGAAGTGTGACCGGAGGGTGTGCTCCAACTATTGGGGTAGCACTCTTCAGCCTCCCGGGCAAAGTCTATTCAAAGGTGCTGGAGAGAAGGGTACGGCCGTTAGTTGAACCTCAGTTACAGGAGGTGCAATGTGGTTTTTGTCTCGGGCGTGAAAAACCGGACCAGCTCTACACCCTTGTAAGGGTACTGGAGGGTACGTGGGAGTTTGCCCAAATGGTCTACATGTGATTTGTAGACTTGGAAAAGGCACTCGACCGTGTCCCTCGTGGTGTCCTGTGGGGGGTGCTGCTGGAGTACGATATTTGGTGGTGCGCTTCTACGTGCCATTCGGTCCTTGTACAATCAGAGCAGGAGCCTGGTTCGCATTGCCAACCATAAGTCGAGCTTGTTTCCGGTGAACGTTGGCCTCCGCCAAGGCTGCCCTTTGTCACCGATTCTGTTCATAATCTTCATGGACAGAATTTCTGGGCACAGTCAAGGCGCCGAGGGAGTCCAGTTTGGTGGCCTTAAGATCTGGTCTTTGCTATATGCAGACAATGTGGCCCTGTTGGCCTCATCAGGCTGTGGACTTCAGCATTTACTGGAGCGTGAGTGTGAAGCTTCTGGGATGAGACTCAGCAACTCCAAAACCGAGACCATGGTCTTCAGTCAGAAACGGGTGGATTGTACCCTCCAGGTTGGGAGTGAGGTCGGTGCAGCATCTGCAGTAATGCGGTCGCTGTATGGGAATGTCGTGGTGAAGAGAGAGCTGAAACAGAAGGCAAAGCTCTCTAATTACAGATCATCTATGTTCCCACCCTCACCTATGGTCATGAGTTATGGGTCATGACCGAAAAAACAAGATCGTGGATACAAGCGGCAGAAATGAGTTTCCTCCGTAGGGTGGCTGGACTCACCCTAAGAGATAGGGTGAGGAGCTCGGCCTTCCGGGAGGAGCTCAGAGTAGAGCCGCTGCTCCTTTATTTCAAGAGGAGCCACTAGGTCATGCTGGAGGGATTATGTCTCACAGCTAGCCTGGGAACGTCTTGGTGTCCTCCCGGTTGAACTGGAAGAGGTGGCCGGAGACTGGGAAGTCTGGACTTCTGGACCCGGACCCGGATAAGCGGAGGGAAACTGAATGGAATGCAACGTTTGGGAAGCCATTTTAAGGACTTGGATAAAACAAGGTATTCTGGGAGATGAAGTGCTGTTCTATCCTCCTTTCCAACAATTGTTACAATTTTAATGATCTGTTTAACCTCAATAGGTTTTCAGTTTTAATTTGTGATTTAAAAAACAATTACTATACTTATTAGCTTCATGGTTACATACGCCGTAATTATGCATCCTGAATTTTCTTTGAATTTTATGAAATTTTAATGAAATTTGGAGGTCGTTCTCATAGCCTATCCATGTATTAAATTACATTATCATTTATTAGTAATGAGTACCTATACATTTCATAGCTTAAATGAACTTATTGAAGACAGAACGTTTAATGCAAGGAAAATAATCATGTTAGGCTAGCAGTAGGGACATTATCCCATATTTATGTATTTTTATGGTATTTTCTCATTTTTCTGATGACTCCTATCTTGCTGTGTTTCTTTTATTTGTAGCTGTTTAAGTTTATTGTGACATGTTTGCAGAGATGCGGGAAATGTCATAATTGGACATGAATAGCGATTGATCTATCTACCTGCCTCCCTACCTATCAATGTATCAAATACATGTAATTTGTTTAACTTTATTAATAACTAGGAGTGCTTGAGAAAGTGAGTAAATGAATCAGGAGGTTGCCTACAGCCACTGCTGTTAATATCACTTGACTCAGGCCTATTTGAAACTTGGTGGTTACTTCCTTTTGTAGACCACAAACCTGAGGTGTAAACCAAACTAATGCTAGAATTGACTGGACAGTTATTTTTGTGTATGTTTCCGTGATGAATCAAGACTTTTTCCAGGTCAAATATGGGCATTGCCAACAAGAGGATCTCTCCAAAAGAAGAGAAACTAGCGTCTACACTTGGGATAAATGCAGTCGTGGGGTTCAATCTGCCGTCATTTGCTTTAAGCTTTGTGTCTACAACTCATGACCGCCTTTCGCCAACTCTTCTTTTAACTTTCCGACATGCCTCCAGTCTTCTGGCAGATCTGGGCTGGTATCCTGGTGCACACTCCTTTAGCCCTTAAGTTGAGACAACAGTCAGCTTCTGTTTTGTACCACAAAAGAAAAACACAAAGAGGCCACCTCCTGCTGAGGATAACACTTGACGATGTGTGCTTTTTCTCATGTGGAAACGCATTGCATTGGTTCACAATTTCACCAGTCTTCATGCATCCCTCAATTTTAAATGTTTGTTTTTATTGCAAAATTGCTGCCGACACCCCCTTAATTGTGTTTATTTATCTCGATTCATTTTACGTCGCCCCACAATCGGACTTTAAAGCCTGGTGTATGTGTGTGCGTGCAGTGGTTGAGCAAAGAAGACTCTTGGGAAGAAAGGGGAGTAAGAGAGAGAGGGAGGGGTGGAAAAAAGCAAAAGAAAGAGAGAGGGTAGTAGCCTCAGTAGACACCATTTTGAAAGGAGATGTTTGATTTCCTTTGAAAAGGCTTGAGCGAGGCCCACTGCCTTGTTGTGATCTTTAAGCATTCAGCGTTTGAGCGGGGCCGCCAGGGGTGGGGCCCCCCTTCCTGTGTTTGGTCCGTTTCTGCCTACCTGTCTGTTTGCTTGGAAGGAGCTAAGGATTCAGGCTGTTCCCGGGGGGGTGGAGGAGAAGGAAAGGACTGCATGTGTGTTTAATCAAACTCATTCAAATGGCCAGGAAATATTGATGGTGAATTACAACACACAAACAAATGCACGAGCACCCGAGGCAACGGCTGTCACCATTGTGTGCATACACGCCGTGTTTGCTCTGCAAACGGCACGGCAAGCGATGACCCCGCTAACCAGCGCCGACAAACACTTGTGAGCACGCGTCCAACTGGCAACTCACTCTCTCTCTGGCTCTCTGGATCTTCTCACGGTCGCTGTGAAGGTTGGCAAGGATCTCTTGGCCCACTTGTTCTGCGGAAACAACAAGCAGATGTTGCAACGTGACCTCTTTCGTGTCACGGTTTCAATGTCAAGTTCAAGCGCTTTCACGATGCATGTTCAAGGTTTTCCAGCACCGTGCGGCCCATCCATCCATTTTGCACGCCGCTTATCAAGAGATGTTAGCACCAATACTGTGCCATGAAAACCATGAATCTCCACCATTTGGCCTGCTGTTCTACCAAATAAAATGTGGCTTCTACATTTCCATCTAAACTTTCATTCACATTATGATAGGACGATGATTTGAACGCATCTTGAAGCTCCAATATTTATTTGTACCAATACTGTCCGATGAGACCTATGCAGCTCCATGATTTGGTCTGTTGTTCTACTAAATAAAATATAAAATTTCGCTTCTCAATTAATATTTAAAGAATTATGATATTTTGAATGCACCAATATTGTCGAATTAAAACTTAATATCCTCACAATTTGGACTTAACTCGTTACTGACTACTCTAAAACTAATTTTCTATAAGTTTATTTTTAAACTTTATTAACAACTAGGAGTGCTTGAGAGAGTCATAAATACATCAGGAGGTTGCCTACAGCCACAGCTGTTAATATCACTTGATGCAGGCCTAATTAGAAACTTGGTGGTTACTTCACTTTTGTAGGCCACAAACCCAAAGTTTAAACAAAACTAATGCTAGAATTGACTGGACACTTTTTGTGTACGTTTAGAGGATGAATCAAGACTTATGGGCATCAAGTGGATCTCTCCAAAAAATATAAACAATAAAATGTAGCTTCTAAATTAATGTTTAAAGACTTAAGATACTTTGAATGCACCAACACTGTCCAATGAAGACTTAATATCTTCACAATTTGGTCCATTGCTGGACTAAATTCTCTCCTAAATGTGTGCAGCTCACCAGCCAATGAGGTGTACTGTAAAACACCAAGTTTCTCCCAAACCAAGCGGAATTTGGATTCTAAATTCCCATTTAAACTAAGAATCACGATGATTTGAATGCACCTTGAAGCTTCATTCAATATTACCACAGATCCTTTCCAAAGACAACAATGCATCTTGATAATTTGGTCCATTGTTGGACTAAATGCTCTACAAAAAGTGTGTAGCTCAACAATCAATATTATGTAAAACACCAAGTATCTCCCAAACCAAGCGACTGAAGCGTGCAAGCCAAAAATCAGACAAAATGCACCTCAACAACCAATGAGATGTACTGCAAAACACCAAGTTTCTCCCATACCAAGCGGAATTTGGATTCTGAATTCTTATTTAAACTATGAATCATGATGATTTGAATGCACCTTGCGCCTCCACGACATATTTACACCAACAATGTCCGATGAAAACCACACATCTCAAAAGGTGTGGTCCATCGCTCAACTAAATGCTTTACTAAAAGTGTGTCGCTGAACAACCAACAGGATGATAAACGCCAAGCATCTCCCAAACCAAGCGACCACGCAGGCCATAATTTGAATGCGCCTTGCAGCTCCACTACATATTTATACCAATACAGCGCCATGAAAACCATACATTTCCAAAATGATATTCCAACAAAGCAGTGAAAAGGAATTGTTTCTGAAACCGTCTCAAAATGTTGAAATAAACAACCATTGAGACATTCGAGGCAAAAGCGCCACAGCTTCCATCACGCCCAGCCTGCCCACCGCTGGGTTTCGCGCAGCGATGCAATATTCATCATCCTGCCATTCTTCTTCTGCTCTTTTTTTCCCCCACCCGTGCGTCGCGTCGGTCGTAGGTGCAAAAACATTAACGCGCAATTATGAAAACATCGCCGACAAAGCGTCTGACAAGCTTGTCAGTGGTCACTGTCAGTCTCCTGTCCCTTGGGTTGGAAATACCAAAATAAAATTTAAAAAAAAAAAGACACAGCGCTGCAGCACTAGCGTTTAAAAATGATGGAGGCAAGAGGATGAATCGGGACGGGAAGTGAAGAATCTTTGCGAGGATCAAAGAGAGGCTTTCAAGAGCACCAAACATATCGAGAATAAACAACACAGTTGCTGACTGTATTACACTACACAGGTGCCGCGCACACCAAAGAGCCCACGTGCTGCGCGTCTGCGTGAGAGGGGGTACAAGTGGAAAAAAGGGGGCTACATCTGGCAGCTAAACAAGAGAGAGTGTAGCGGAAAAATGGGGGAGAAAAGAAGAGAAGACACCGTCAATGAACGACACTCCCATTCATCCCAAACCTTTTTGCTCCCGACACTGTAAGTGACTCAAATGTGTCGCTTCCTGCCGTCATTAATTTCTAATCTGGGAGCAGACAGATTGAAGGATACCCAGATTAAACGGCACAGTCAGACAGTCACATGTGACAAATAGGGCAGATTAAAAAGACTGAGCGCAGGTATTAATAACCATAACAGAACACTCCTCGCTCCCCGTCCCGTCCCTGCTGGAGTAGAACAAGGGAGAGACGGGGAGGGTGGGTTTAGAGGAAATCTTCTTTGAAAGAGACAAATAAGCACATCTATCCATCTCTGTCAGGGTTGTGTTTTGTCTCTTAAATAAATGACTCTGACAAGCACTGCGAGTCAGGACCCCCCCAACCCCCATCCCCCAGGAGATTATTGGAAAAGTTTGTCATGTGGAGAAAAGGGGGTCTCAAATAATATTGGTTTAAGCCAGTGCTTTTCAAACTGGGCCATTATGGGCATTTACGGGGCTACCATGCACACTTTGCATTATTACCGTATTTTTCGGACTACGAGCTGCTACTTGAGGAAGAGGGAAAAGTGAGGGTTGAAAATAGTTTTATCTCCAAAAGGGGGGCTGCAAAAAATGTTTGGGGACCACTGGGTTAAGCTAAGATCCAGGAGCGCCTGGAGTTATGGGTCATGACCGAAAGAACGAGCTCGCGGATACAAGCGGCAGAAATGAGTTTCCTCCATAGGGTGGCTGGACTCACCCTAAGAGATGAGGAGGGTGAGGAGCTCGGCCATCCGGGAGGAGCTCAGAGTAGAGCCGCTTCTCCTTCACTTCGAGAGGAGCCGGTTGAGGTGGCTCGGGCATCTAGTCCGGATGCCTCCCGGGCGCCTCCCTGGGGAGGTGTCTCGGGCATGCCCAGCTGGGAGAAGGCCCCAGGGAAGACCTAGGACACGCTGGAGGGACTATGTCTCACTGCTGGCCTGGGAACGCCTTGGTGTCCTCCCGGTGGAGCTGGAAGAGGTCGCCGGAGACTGGGAAGCTTCCCTACTAAAACTACTGCCCCAGCGACCCGGACTCAGATAAGAGGAGGAAAATGGAATGGTATTAATGTGAGTACTTTTTCTGCTTTTGGTCGAACATCAAATAAATCCATCCCACCATCCATCCATTTTTGCACTTTTTGCAAAATTAAAGTGCATGAACTATTTAAAAAAAAACAAATATATATATATATATATTTTGGTCCTTAATGTGTTCTGCACGGCCCAAAAGACCCAGATCTAAAGGGTCCATTCGGACACGTATCCCCATATGAGCGTTTTCCCATAAATATCTCATATATGCTGCGTCTTCATCTCCCCTCACATTGAGCCATTATATGTGTAAACAACTCTCCGCTGGGTAAACGCGCTGGCATTTATTGTCTTCATGTGTTGTTTCAAGCAAAGTTACTCATTTTCTGGAAAGTGTCCACGTTTCCATTCATTTTAACAAAATGTTTACAGCAGTCTGCCTAAAACAGTCATTATTTGAAGTAAAAAAAATAAAAATAAAAAAACCCCACCAATGTCGAAGCAAACAGCAAGTATTTAAAAAAAAGGCGGATAAAAACAACGCGGGGAAGGAGACATTTAATGCCATCGCACCGACTTGTTGCTTGTTAGCGAGTCAAATATTCTCTCCCAGTTTAAACAGCTATTAACAATTCAAATAACCCCTGCACGGCGGCCTCGCTCTGACTCGCTTGTTAAATATCTCCGTACCCAAAGGTCTATTTAACAAGCCCCATTATTACGTTACATTATGC
Source organism: Oostethus manadensis (assembly GCA_024372805.1). Taxonomy (NCBI): domain Eukaryota; kingdom Metazoa; phylum Chordata; class Actinopteri; order Syngnathiformes; family Syngnathidae; genus Oostethus; species Oostethus manadensis. The sequence continues at coordinate 3,879,797 of QODF01000233.1, read as the reverse complement.
TTGCACAAGCACCAGAGAGCTCTTGTTTAAACTGGTTGCTCGGAGCCAACCAGGAAAGAATTAGTCTGGAAAACCTGAAGGAGCAAATGTAAGACTGCGATTGAAGAAATACGATTTTTTTCCCCTTCCCTTCTAAATCCACGGACTCCTGAACTGAACTGGTACCAGTGCTCACTGCTCCATTGTTTTGTTAATGGTGACGTTGGGTACTATACTGGATTTCAGTCCCCGTGTAGATAAAGTAAAAACAAAAAACAAGAAAAAAACTGTTGAGGACAATCCGGCGGTGGAAGTCAATAGTTCCAAAGCTCCACATCCCTGAACTTTTGCCAATACACGGACACATCTAATTGGACGTATCATCTATTTTACAGCAGCTACAGTATAAGAGCGCTAACCCCCCTCATCTGTCGCGGTTTTTGTGCAGGAGCTCGAAAGGCACAAGACCTGACAGTGCCGCGCCCCGGGACCAAGCACATTACCTTTTTTGAAGGTTACCACACACACTTAGGCGGCCAACTCATATCCCACACTCGGGGGCCGGATACTTTTTTTAGACCCCTTTCCATTGTTCTCTCACTCACGACACAAAGAGCGGAGCAGTCAACTGCCAGCGACTCCCCCTGTGCATAAAGTTAACTCGTCTTTGTTCACTTCTGGAGAACCTTTTTTGTCTTTTTTTTTTAGGGAGTAACAACTTCCACAACTGTCTGGTGACACACTTTCATCACCTTTCATCAAAGTGGCATCCACACTGGGATGTTTTTGTGGCGTTCTACCCACAGGCCATGAGGCTAGTGTCGCACTAAAGCACTCTGCTTCGGCTCCAAAATACTGCTCAGTTGCACAGGAAGTGTTGCGCGAGATGGAACAATGCATTTTTGCCCAATTTACTGTGTTTAGGTTGGGATGGGACCCGCTCTGGATGGACAAAGTATGGTGGCAGAGTGGTTACCTGTGTACCTCTCTGAACGCCCAAATTTGACGGCTTTTGTGTGGTGTTTGCTTGCCACTCCTTAGGATACTCGGGTCTTCCTCACATATCTAGTCTTGTAAGGTTTATTTTCAGCAAGTTCCCATAACCAAGTAGCCATCACTAGATCTGCATTTGGTCATTTTGGAGATTTGGAATCAATGGCCGGATGATACATGAGTGCGAGAATCAGAAAACAAGATCAAGAATCGAGTCGTCATTCTCATTACGCTTGGATGTAACGACATCCATCCATCATTTTCTATACCGCTTATCCTCATTAGGGTTGCGGGTATGCTGGAGCCTATCCCAGCTGATTTTGAGCGAGAGGCGGGGTACACCCTGGACTGGTCGCCAGTCAATCACAGGGCAGATATAGACACACAAACAATCACATTCATACTGATGGACAATTTGGAGTCACCAATTAACCTAACATGCATGTTTTTGGAATGTGGAAGGAAACCGGAGTACCCGGAGAAAACCCACACACGGGGAGAACATGCAAACTCCACACAGAGATGCCCAACCGAGATTCGAACCCTGAACCTCCTGACTGTGAGGCCAACATGCTACCCATTCACAACCGTGTTAGTTGAGTATACGGCAGCACAGTCATGTGTGTAGAGAGTGAAAGGTGCTGGGCTAAGCACACAACCTTGCGGTGTACCCATGTAACCCTCCTGGTGTAGCCAGCCCCGCATTCCTCTTGGACTCAAACCAAAGTCTGCAGAATAAGAGTCGAGCTCTTAAGTCGTCAAGGAGTGACGTTTACCGTTGTGATTTAGCATTTGTTACACCAGTTTTCCACATTTTAGATTTGGGAAAACCTTGATGGACTTTGTGGGTAGGACACCATTAGTGCAGAACTGTACATAGGACAAGACAGATGCAGTGTATTCCTCCCAGGTCGGTGTGCTCACAATGCGTCTTATATTGCTGCCTCATTGGTCCATACCTGACTTGTTTTAATGGTTGGATTTGTCCTGCAGATCAGGTATCCTTTCTGGAATCAGTTCCATAGTGATTTCAAGATGTGGATTCGGCCCCCGGGTCTTACATTGTTGTAATATCCAATTTCGGTCCGCAGATGCTACACGATCGCTGCCCACTAATACTGGAGCTGCGTACCCATCTTTCTATCCATTTCTACCATGTAGCAAACTCCATGCAAAAAAAAGAGGATGACACCCACCCTGAAGTTTGTCCTGTTAACCCAGGTAGCGTTGGATGTCAACTTTCTGATTAGTCGAGGCTGGCCTGCTCCGGAAACTGAATATTAAAGGTAAGGCGGGACAGATCCCAAAGTCTATCCCGACTTAGCCCTAGCGTCGGGCCCTTCCTCATATAAGCGGTGGAGGGCAGTCAGGGTGGATTTCTGGGGGCTTTCTTCACTTCGCCAGGCTGTGTTTTATTCATCACCGGAGCCCTGACCCCGCACGGCTCCGGTTCTGACAAATCACTTCTGATTAAGACAGATCTCCGTTAGTCAGACACTCAACTTGGCCTATTCATCATTCAGCGGAAAAAGTCTCGGCTCGTCTCCCCCTCCCCGACCCTCCGCCACCTCTCCCCCACCACATCGTTTGTCTGTTCGTCAGACCGAAGCGAGGCGCAAAAGACATTTCCGCCGCGGTTTTAAATGTCTGAATATGGACAATTGGTGGACAGAGAGACGTGAGAGAGTCTTATGAATGATAAGATGTGGGTGTAATGCGTATAAATGACCGGGCCCGGTGTGAAGAATAGCTGGTAATAGAAGCATTTGTCTAAAAATGAGCAACGGCGGAGAAAACCCAATGCTGCTCTACCTTTTTTCACTTTACGTCAAATTTACTTTTTCCTAACAACAAAGTCCCTCTTACTCTCATTCTACTGGAACCAATGAGGCAAGAAATAACTTCTTCTGTCCCTACATTTGCACAACTGAGACTACATTGTGTAGCTTATGAACCATATTTACAATAAGTACAATCTCCAAAGCTGGGGACAAATCCAAACGCATTCATATGTAAAGCTCCACTATACTAAACAAACTCTTCACAATGCACCCAGGCGTGCCGACGGCCATAGAGCCATTGTGTTAAACATGCCTAACAAACTCGATTAAATTAACCTGAACGACAACCCCCGCCGGTGGCTGTGAGGCGGAAGCAGAAGCAAGGCTGCCGCTACAAGCAAATTGCCTGGACTTAATCAAGCGCTCCTACTGAAGCATCCAAATGAAAACTAATGGACTTGGGGTGCTTGGGTTGCAATTGGTCAGCCAATACAGACGTTGTAAGCGCTTACCGTCCTGTCAAACAGAGTGAGCTTATTAATTCCACCTTCCAGTGTTGAGACAATGATTGTTTTATGTGTTGATTAATCTTGCCCGAATTCGTAAAAAATGTATGAAGTGTAAAATTAAAAGTAATCTCCGAATGAGCTCATTTGTGTGCGCATTATTCATCGCCCTGACATTTTAGGTACAACAATTTTTTGCAAAGTACTGAACACTTCCGAGACATTTGTCACTTGCCACTGTAAAATAAGTGACTAAATGTTTTGTATTAACAAAAATAATAATAATGTAAGAAACGTAGATCAGATCTGGATTGATCCTGGTTTGACATTGCGGCATGTGACCTGTACACCTATGAGCCACAATTATTAACGTATTTTCTTCTGGTTTCGTATTTACTTATTAGATGCACAATATATACAGTATATATTTCAGATAAGACAACTGTCTTGCTTCTCAAGACCGATACGGTACCAATAACTTTTTCATATCTTTTTTTTTTTTAAATAAAGGGTCATCTTCTACATTGTTTGTGATTATGTTCTACGTTATTTGTTTCATAAAACATAAAATCAGAAAAGGAGCGCTTCTGGAAATGACGTCGGCAAAGGCATGTATGTCCACGGGTGTAGCGTAAACAAAGGCTTCTAGGGGCAGCTCGTCGACTTCATTCTGCATATTTTTAATCCAAATAGCTGTTCACAGTGTCCGAAGGATCCTGCAAGTTGGTTTTCTTTCCAAAAGNTGGTTGCTCGGAGCCAACCAGGAAAGAATTAGTCTGGAAAACCTGAAGGAGCAAATGTAAGACTGCGATTGAAGAAATACGATTTTTTTTCCCCTTCCCTTCTAAATCCACGGACTCCTGAACTGAACTGGTACCAGTGCTCACTGCTCCATTGTTTTGTTAATGGTGACGTTGGGTACTATACTGGATTTCAGTCCCCGTGTAGATAAAGTAAAAACAAAAAACAAGAAAAAACTGTTGAGGGCAATCCGGCGGTGGAAGTCAATAGTTCCAAAGCTCCACATCCCTGAACTTTTGCCAATACACGGACACATCTAATTGGACGTATCATCTATTTTACAGCAGCTACAGTATAAGAGCGCTAACCCCCCTCATCTGTCGCGGTTTTTGTGCAGGAGCTCGAAAGGCACAAGACCTGACAGTGCCGCGCCCCGGGACCAAGCACATTACCTTTTTTGAAGGTTACCACACACACTTAGGCGGCCAACTCATATCCCACACTCGGGGGCCGGATACTTTTTTTAGACCCCTTTCCATTGTTCTCTCACTCACGACACAAAGAGCGGAGCAGTCAACTGCCAGCGACTCCCCCTGTGCATAAAGTTAACTCGTCTTTGTTCACTTCTGGAGAACCTTTTTTGTCTTTTTTTTTTAGGGAGTAACAACTTCCACAACTGTCTGGTGACACACTTTCATCACCTTTCATCAAAGTGGCATCCACACTGGGATGTTTTTGTGGCGTTCTACCCACAGGCCATGAGGCTAGTGTCGCACTAAAGCACTTTGCTTCGGCTCCAAAATACTGCTCAGTTGCACAGGAAGTGTTGCGCGAGATGGAACAATGCATTTTTGCCCAATTTACTGTGTTTAGGTTGGGATGGGACCCGCTCTGGATGGACAAAGTATGGTGGCAGAGTGGTTACCTGTGTACCTCTCTGAGCGCCCAAATTTGACGGCTTTTGTGTGGTGTTTGCTTGCCACTCCTTAGGATACTCGGGTCTTCCTCACATATCTAGTCATGTAAGGTTTATTTTCAGCAAGTTCCCATAACCAAGTAGCCATCACTAGATCTGCATTTGGTCATTTTGGAGATTTGGAATCAATGGCCATGAGTGCGAGAATCAGAAAACAAGATCAAGAATCGAGTCGTCATTCTCATTACGCTTGGATGTAACGACATCCATCCATCATTTTCTATACCGCTTATCCTCATTAGGGTTGCGGGTATGCTGGAGCCTATCCCAGCTGATTTTGAGCGAGAGGCGGGGTACACCCTGGACTGGTCGCCAGTCAATCACAGGGCAGATATAGACACACAAACAATCACATTCATACTGATGGACAATTTGGAGTCACCAATTAACCTAACATGCATGTTTTTGGAATGTGGAAGGAAACCGGAGTACCCGGAGAAAACCCACACACGGGGAGAACATGCAAACTCCACACAGAGATGCCCAACCGAGATTCGAACCCTGAACCTCCTGACTGTGAGGCCAACATGCTACCCATTCACAACCGTGTTAGTTGAGTATACGGCAGCACAGTCATGTGTGTAGAGAGTGAAAGGTGCTGGGCTAAGCACACAACCTTGCGGTGTACCCATGTAACCCTCCTGGTGTAGCCAGCCCCGCATTCCTCTTGGACTCAAACCAAAGTCTGCAGAATAAGAGTCGAGCTCTTAAGTCGTCAAGGAGTGACGTTTACCGTTGTGATTTAGCATTTGTTACACCAGTTTTCCACATTTTAGATTTGGGAAAACCTTGATGGACTTTGTGGGTAGGACACCATTAGTGCAGAACTGTACATAGGACAAGACAGATGCAGTGTATTCCTCCCAGGTCGGTGTGCTCACAATGCGTCTTATATTGCTGCCTCATTGGTCCATACCTGACTTGTTTTAATGGTTGGATTTGTCCTGCAGATCAGGTATCCTTTCTGGAATCAGTTCCATAGTGATTTCAAGATGTGGATTCGGCCCCCGGGTCTTACATTGTTGTAATATCCAATTTCGGTCCGCAGATGCTACACGATCGCTGCCCACTAATACTGGAGCTGCGTACCCATCTTTCTATCCATTTCTACCATGTAGCAAACTCCATGCAAAAAAAAGAGGATGACACCCACCCTGAAGTTTGTCCTGTTAACCCAGGTAGCGTTGGATGTCAACTTTCTGATTAGTCGAGGCTGGCCTGCTCCGGAAACTGAATATTAAAGGTAAGGCGGGACAGATCCCAAAGTCTATCCCGACTTAGCCCTAGCGTCGGGCCCTTCCTCATATAAGCGGTGGAGGGCAGTCAGGGTGGATTTCTGGGGGCTTTCTTCACTTCGCCAGGCTGTGTTTTATTCATCACCGGAGCCCTGACCCCGCACGGCTCCGGTTCTGACAAATCACTTCTGATTAAGACAGATCTCCGTTAGTCAGACACTCAACTTGGCCTATTCATCATTCAGCGGTAAAAGTCTCGGCTCGTCTCCCCCTCCCCGACCCTCCGCCACCTCTCCCCCACCACATCGTTTGTCTGTTCGTCAGACCGAAGCGAGGCGCAAAAGACATTTCCGCCGCGGTTTTAAATGTCTGAATATGGACAATTGGTGGACAGAGAGACGTGAGAGAGTCTTATGAATGATAAGATGTGGGTGTAATGCGTATAAATGACCGGGCCCGGTGTGAAGAATAGCTGGTAATAGAAGCATTTGTCTAAAAATGAGCAACGGCTGAGAAAACCCAATGCTGCTCTACCTTTTTTCACTTTACGTCAAATTTACTTTTTCCTAACAACAAAGTCCCTCTTACTCTCATTCTACTGGAACCAATGAGGCAAGAAATAACTTCTTCTGTCCCTACATTTGCACAACTGAGACTACATTGTGTAGCTTATGAACCATATTTACAATAAGTACAATCTCCAAAGCTGGGGACAAATCCAAACGCATTCATATGTAAAGCTCCACTATACTAAACAAACTCTTCACAATGCACCCAGGCGTGCCGACGGCCATAGAGCCATTGTGTTAAACATGCCTAACAAACTCGATTAAATTAACCTGAACGACAACCCCCGCCGGTGGCTGTGAGGCGGAAGCAGAAGCAAGGCTGCCGCTACAAGCAAATTGCCTGGACTTAATCAAGCGCTCCTACTGAAGCATCCAAATGAAAACTAATGGACTTGGGGTGCTTGGGTTGCAATTGGTCAGCCAATACAGACGTTGTAAGCGCTTACCGTCCTGTCAAACAGAGTGAGCTTATTAATTCCACCTTCCAGTGTTGAGACAATGATTGTTTTATGTGTTGATTAATCTTGCCCGAATTCGTAAAAAATGTATGAAGTGTAAAATTAAAAGTAATCTCCGAATGAGCTCATTTGTGTGCGCATTATTCATCGCCCTGACATTTTAGGTACAACAATTTTTTGCAAAGTACTGAACACTTCCGAGACATTTGTCACTTGCCACTGTAAAATAAGTGACTAAATGTTTTGTATTAACAAAAATAATAATAATGTAAGAAACGTAGATCAGATCTGGATTGATCCTGGTTTGACATTGCGGCATGTGACCTGTACACCTATGAGCCACAATTATTAACGTATTTTCTTCTGGTTTCGTATTTACTTATTAGATGCACAATATATACAGTATATATTTCAGATAAGACAACTGTCTTGCTTCTCAAGACCGATACGGTACCAATAACTTTTTCATATCTTTTTTTTTTTTAAATAAAGGGTCATCTTCTACATTGTTTGTGATTATGTTCTACGTTACTTGTTTTATAAAACATAAAATCAGAAAAGGAGCGCTTCTGGAAATGACGTCGGCAAAGGCATGTATGTCCACGGGTGTAGCGTAAACAAAGGCTTCTAGGGGCAGCTCGTCGACTTCATTCTGCATATTTTTAATCCAAATAGCTGTTCACAGTGTCCGAAGGATCCTGCAAGTTGGTTTTCTTTCCAAAAGTTTAATGACCTAAGAAAGTACAGAGAACAACAGACAAATGCATGCTCACCTCGCGTTCTGTTCTTTGCTATGTTACTTTGACTGACGACGGCTATGAAGAACACCTTTACAAGAAGCACGTGGCTTGAACGTCATGCCAGGAAGGGACAAGATGAACCAGGTCAAAGTTGTAAGTCGTCTTCTTTTTACATATGGTATTGTGTCAGGAAGGGCATCCGACGTAAAACTTTTGCCATATCAAAACATGCGAAAATGATTCGCTGTGGCGACCCCCGGGATAAGCAGGGATAGGCCGAAAGGTAAAGAAGAACATTGTAAACACTATGCCACCATAGCGACAAGCATTCAAAGCATTATACATGTTATAAAACATTTTCACAGCCATATGTTGACGGTGGCAACAAAATATGAAATAAATCTGGCACTAAAGACCCCTTTACGCTCATTAAGAAGCCAAATTAAGACAATAATTGCAGAATAAGCAACTCCGAGGTAATTTACACTTACCAGTGTATGTACTTAAAGCCAACCACACCAATTCCACATCTCTTCCGCATCACACACGCTAGTTTCGTCGTTGGTGGTTCCAAACGTTACGGCTTAATTACGTGTTTTGCAAGTGCTCTGTCTACACTACCACCCAAAAAAAAAAGATCATACACTCTAATATTTGGTTGTAGCCCCTTCAGCTTTGATAACGGTACGCATTTGCTGTCACATTGTTTGGATAAGCTTCTGCAATGTCACAAGATTTATTTCCATCCAGTGTTAGATGTATTTTTCACCAAGATCTTGCATTGATGATGAAATCATTGCAAAGATTCTCAGTGGGGTTAAGGTCTGGACCCCATGTGTGAAAATGATGTCTCATGCTCCCTGAACCAATGAACCGTAGCATTGTCATCTTGGAATATGCCCGTGCCATCAGGGAAGAAACAAATCCATTAATGGAATAACCTGCTCATTCCGTATATTCAGGTAGTCAGCTGACCTCATTCTTGGAGCACATAGTGTTGCTGAACCTAGACCTCACCAACTATTTGCTTACTTAAATCCAGGTAGCAACTTTTTCCTCCTTAAAAACTATTGACACATCACTCAAATCTCCACTATTATAACTGTAAACATCCTCTGTCTGTAGAGAGCCATGTTTGATTACGTGTGAGGACCACCGTGCCGACGTCACCTACGGAAACGCCCCTTCTCTGAGCAGGAATTAGGATTTGACCAACTGTACCAATCAGCTATCATGACATTAATAATACTTACTATCTACCTACTAAACCAGGGGTGGGCAAACTGCAGCCCGGGGGCCACATCCGGTCGGCTAGACGTTTGAATATGGCCCACCAAATGCTTCCAAAGTGTTTAATATAAGCTTTTAAGATACAAGCTGAGAACATGCAAGTATTCAATCGTAGACAACATTTTGATGGTTTATGTAGCTTTTCACGTGCAGCATCCAGACATCCAGACTACCTCTGTACTCTTAAATAGTCAATGTTTTATTGTTCAGGGTTCATATTGTAAATCACACATCCTTTATTTATCTACAGTATGTTCCAGGTACGATGGCATATTATGGCCACTGTAAAAGAAGAAATAAAAACAACGTAACATTTTGAGATTAAAAGTCGTAATATTATAATCTTACAGGGTCTTATTGTGGGTTTTTTTGTATGTGGCCCTAATACGCGTTCGTATCCAGCTGTCCTATTCGGTTTAAAAATACAACAATTTATTTTGTTTGTTTATGTGCTTCTGAAAAAGGGGACACAGGAACATATAGTAGATTGTATGACACTTTTACAGATAAAATAAGACAAATCAATCCAGGTGGACTGTGCGCGTATCTTCTTCTTTTCCTTTCGGTTAATCCTTTTATGTCCTCTTTCACCACATACATAAACCTCCTCTTTGGTCTTCCCCTAGGCCTCCTGCTTGGCAGTTCAAAACTCAGCATCCTTCTACCAATATATTCACTATCTCTCCTCTGGACATGTCCCAACCATCTCAGTCTGGCCTCTCTGACTTTATCTCCGAAACCTCCAACATGTGCTGTCCCTCTGATGTGCTCATTCCTGATCCTGTCCATCCTGGTCACACCCAAAGCATCTTCCTGAGAATAATGTGTCAATAACGGCATTAATCTTTTTTTTCCGCAATGTTCTTGTTCTTTTAGGATCCTGTCCATCCTGGTCACACCCAAAGAGAACCTCAGCATCTTCATCTCTGCAACCTCCAGCTCTGCCTCCTGTCTTGTCCTCAGAGGCACTGTCTCTAAACCAAACAACATCCCTGGTCTCACTGCAGTTTTGTACACCTTTCCTTTCATTTTAGCAGAAACTTTTCTATCACACATTTCAGCCTACCTGCACACAATTCTTCACTTCTTTTCCACACTCTCCACTGCTTATCCCGGGGCGTATTTAGTCATTGGGGGCCCGGGGCAAAGCTAGACATTGGGGCTCTCCATGTCCTCTTCATTTTTAAATACATTTTTACAAAATCTATATGTATGAGTATGTAATTTAGGCCACTTTTTTCTTGCTTATGAAATCTGTTACAGTTATCTGTCAGCTTATGTTGCCAGTTACATAGCTATGTTTATATACCCCCCAAATTGAACTGAAATATTAATGTTTATCATTTTCTAACAATTGTGAATATGAGAGGAGAAAAATGACCTACTTCCTAAATTATATTAAGTCCTTAAAATCCTGCTGGGGGATTATTATTAACACTTACGAAATATTACACATTTTGATGTAGTTTTCAGCATGTGAAATAAGACTAAAGATTAGTATGTTCTTTAAATTAAATTTAAAAAAAATCAATAATCAGTTTTTATGAGACGTTTGGGGGTTCCTTGAAATCTCAGGGGCGCAGTGATTGCCTGTATTTGCCTAATGGTGGGTCAGCCCCTGCGTGTACCAAATACATATAAATATACAGTCTGGCTCCCCGGCCAATTTTGGTAATTCAATGCTGCCCACGAGTCAACCGCTGTACTAACCAGAGTATAGACCAGATGGAGTCGACCGCTGTGGCCCAGCAAAGTGCACTATATGCAGACAAGTGCTGAGCAGCCAGTGTGACGCCACGGGGGTCTCTCAAACGCAACAAATAGGTTTGTTGTGTGCCGGATGGAGGTTTTTTCTCCCCATCATCAGGGAGCATTTATTACAACTAACATGCAAACCGTCTTCCTTTTAAAGTGAATGTCTGTTTACAAGTGAGCTCGAGGGAAGTCATAACAGGCTGCGAACGTCACAAGCAGGAGAAAAATGAGCGCTTGATTTGCCCACCCGCACAGCACCGGTGATCTGGCCTCATTGGAGCGTTTTTTTTAATTTTTTGTTTTTTTTTTTTTTTTTTATTTTTTTTGGTTTAAAAAAAATGGTTACCAAAGAAGAAGATGACTCGAATAATCACAATCGATTGTATGTAATTTTTTTCCTTTCTGTCTGCAACCCGCCCAGAACAGGTCCCCGACCCACCAGTTGAGAATCACTATTATAATACAATACGACACACAGTGTAGACAGAAAGTGGCATTAAACAACCTAATTCGTGATAAAATAGGATACATTTTTTGGGTGATTTGACATATAACGCCACCGGTGGAAATGAGTGAAGCAAAAAGTTTCCCCTAATTTATTGGAAGTGGACTCCGCACAAGGGTGGAGGCTGCAAAAAAAAAAAAAAACTTTACGTCGAGTTAGATTTTCAACAGTTTAGGAGCGCTAATCATCACATTAGTGTAGATTAAAGCCTTTCACGTCTTTAATCAGAAAGTTGACGGGCAGATCAAAGAGTGCAACACAAATTTCCCCAGCCTTTTAATTATCTGTACAACACCACACCTCGGGCCGACTTCCCCCTGCCCATCCTCTCAAACGCTGTGAGAGCTCGCGAGAGGAGATCTAACACTCCAAAAACAGTTCATTATCCAATAAATTGGGGAGCTGGGTGAGAAAAACACACACGCAAGCTTTCAGGATTGATGATTACTGAAGATCTGGGGGGGGGGAGGTCTTCAGCAGTCTTCTCTATTAACACGTCCCGAATTGGAACACCTTAATTACGGTTGTCAACATGGGGACGTGGCATCAAGCTCATTTGCATGTTTTGACAAGGCCTGTTGGGAGCCTCCTTGGGGTTTTTTTTTCTTCACAGGGCTCGGAGAGCTGTGAGTATTTACCTCGATGACTACTGATTACAGGCCCTAGCTGCTAAATGAATTAAATCGCTTGGTAAATGCGCCTTGTTGGGATTCGCCCGCCCACCCTCTCTTCGTGGGCGAGTTCAAAGATGAGCGAAGTTCGTATGAAGGAGCTTCCAAGAGACGCCATCAAACTAATGACTGCGCGACAGCTTCCAGAACGTGATCGGTCTTGTCAAGCTGTTTTTTTGTTCTAAGGAAGTTCCCAAAAGTCACACATTTTACGGCACCACATCCATAACTTTCAGAATAATCGTACGGTAGCTGGACAATTTCTCCCATTAACCGATGCAGTGCCAAACTGCAGCTACTGTTTTGTCAGCGGAAAAAGTTTACCAATCTTATACTCGTTTTCGGGCATGTTGCAGTATGTATTTGAATTTCTTTTCCATTGTGTTAAAAAATAAAAGCAATATATATGGTCACAGCGCTCGACTTGCTATCATGAGGAAAGAGTTTATGTAGCAGGTGCCACACCCCCTTGAGCAGTACTTTCAATATTTGTGTAAACCTGCCAATATGTCCAAATTTATTATGCTCAACATGCCATTTGACTCTTGAATAGACTTCACGGCGCTCCATTTTCCTGGTTTCAGTTTCAAATTCGGTTAGTACGGATAAACAGATATTATCAGTCGTCATCGTATTTCAACAACATTTCTGGCTCCTGGGGGGGGGGGCGTGACAGAGTTAAGCTTGAGAGTTAAGCTTGTATGCGTGAGAACAAAGCATCTATTAGGTGTCTCCCGGTGTATTCCCATCACTCATATGTACGTGTTCTGCAACTCTGATTGTGCTATGTGAGTGTGTGTGTTTGTCAAGAAGGCCTTCTATGAGAAGCTCTTATGCATGCCCCACTATTTTGCAAAAATGACTTTTTAATGTGTCCCTTGAGCCAGAAATGAACTTGAGAAATATCTGATTCACTTGTGAGAGTGTTTTTTTAGTTCTGGGTTCTCATTTCATCATGAAGGAAAAACCTCATGGACATGCCATCTCTTACCGGCCTCTAGCTAGACAAGCACACACTTTGTTTAAGGGCAGGCTTCTCTACACATCTTAAAATAAGGCTCTGCCAGCTATCCGTCAGTCAGCGACAGACTGTCAGCTGTGAGTCTGATCGTTTTGTTTTTCTTCTGCAAACGGGCTAACCTAGCATGATGTTGCTGTTAACGTGTAACACGGTAGCACTGTACTCCACTGCATAGCTATTCTAGTGTCACTAACATAACAGCTTTGTCCTGTCTCACTATATCTATTATTGTTGCATATTATGTTATACTGTATAAAAGAGGATAAAGTGCACCATAGCACTTCTTGCAAACATGCACAAACACAGCTCATTACCATTAAAGGAAAACTGCCCTTTCTGAAATGCCATGAGCGAGTCTGTAGTGATGCTAAAAATGTGTTATTTTGCATAAATATGTGCTGGAAGTAGCAGAGATGAAGATGCTGAGGTTCTCTTTGGGTGTGACCAGGATGGACAGGATCAGCAATAATGAAGATGAAGATGTTAACAATAATCATAACAAGGTCACTGTAGCTTGGTTGATATGCAGGCAACTATATATGTAAATATAAGTTGTTGGCGGTTTTTGAAGTTTGTTTTTTTTTAGAAGGCAGAATATTTGCATCCTATTACATGCATTCTTAGCTGTCTCTATTTTGCTGTTTCCATACCTTTAGAAGGCACAGAGAAGAAAAAGACATATGTACGTTCATGTCTGACTTAGGGATTGTGGCTGATGGGCAAAAACGGCATGTCCAGTTTTCCTTTAACGTTTTGTCATTTTCAGGCTTTTGTATTGAGTTTTGGACTCCTATAGATCAGCTACACACAATAACTCACACAGAAAGCTTTCCCGGCCAAACAGCGTGTGTATTTTACTCCACCCTTTTTCAGGTACACTTCCCGCCAAGCCCACTCCGCTGTGATCGGTCACGCTCCCAAGCGCTCGCGAGAACTTCCGAACTTGCCGAACCCCGCTTCCTCGTTCTGGTGGTACAGGAGGAACTTTTCAAAATGTGTCTGCTTTTAACAGCTATTAGCAGCACCAGACATCGGTGCGCTTGTAACTTGCACGCGTGCAGGTGACGCTCCCTCCACTCCCTGTATGCTCACACCGTACTGCCACACAGACAACCACTTATTGTCCAATTACTTACACAAAACAAACACAAGACACTGATGAATTGTTTACTCACAGCTTGCTCTTCAACACAACCGTGTAGAGTTGGAAAGGCGTCGGACTTTAGCCAAAGTTTAGGCAAAGCGTACAGCTTAGTATTCCTAAACAAAATTAGTTTTCCCTCGCACCTGAGCAAACATTTCCTGGGAGCATTGCTCGGCCTTGCACCTATAACGAAGTCCACACTTATAGGTCAGAAAAGAGGAAAAGCATAATAGGTCCCCTTTAGGACTAGGGCTTAGTAAGGGCACCTTCTAAACTTTAGCATCTAGGCTGGATACTTGGCCAGAACCCGGCCAATACACTATTATGGGACCAGTGCCAGATAGAAATGCAAAGATATTTGCGACTATGGAAGATTTGTTTTGTGGATTGTGTTGTTAGACTATTTTAATGACTGATTTCATTGCAAAAAAGCTGCTATGACATGTTCAGCAAGGGAGTGGCAGGGACATGAGCGGGCATTTGTTCAAACTGGATCTCTGGTACGACTTTGATGAAATCAATTATCGCTGGGATCGGTTGTGTTACAATTTCAGGCACGTTTCAACTTTTTGACAAGCGCAGTGGGAGGCGGAGAATACTGTATGTTGAATTTTACCAGTCATTTGCGCCCCTCCAATTCCCTGCAGTTACTATGTTTGGCACAGAATTGGATTATCACCTGCACACGTTTGATCCTTCTGTTAGACTCGATGATGACATCAAAGTACGTGGAAATCATTACCACAGGAATGAATTACCGAGACTCGGAAATGGGTGGGAAATGTATAGTAGGCTTCTTCGTACTCCATTTCGGACATGTTGAATTGTGCAACATGTGATGTTACGACCTCACTGTCACTTTGTTAAGCAAGTTGGGGGAAAAAACAGGGGGGTGTCCAAATCTTTCTTTTCCGCCCAGGTCCGCATACTGAAAAACTGAAGAATGTGTGGGGTCTTGATACAATCAATGTATGAAGAGCTATTTAAAGAAAACACTCACGTCGTAGCTTTTGTGTTTTAGGTGACCGTGGATATTAGTGTACAGTTGTCCCTCACTCTATTGTGGTTTTTCAAACATGTCTTCTTCTTTTCCTTTCGGTTTATCCCATCAGGGGTCGCCACAGCGAATCAATTGCCTCCCTCCAACCCTGTCTTCTGCATCCTCTTCTCTTGCGCCAACTACCTTCATGTCCTCTTTCACAACATCCATAAACCTCCTCTTTGGTCTTCCTCTAGGCCTCCTGCCTGGTAATTCAAAACTCAGCATCCTTCTACCAATAAATTCACTATCGCTCCTCTGGACATGTCCGAACCATCTCAATCTGGCCTCTCTGACTTTATCTCCAAAACCTCTAACATGTGCTATGCCTCTGATGTGCTCATTCCTGATCCTGTCCATCCTGGTCACACCCAAAGAGAACCTCGGCATCTTCATCTCTGCCACCTACAGCTCTGCCTCCTGTTTTAATAAATGATTGCTGTTTCTTGATTGACTATGGGCAATTATTCGCCAAAAGATATTGAAAGACAAGTCATATGAAGTGTTCTGGTCACTTGGTGTCAGTAATGTTATATTATCTTAACATCAAATGTAGTCAGCCATGTCATGTCCAACACAGTGGCGGATGCTGGTCATTCAAGGAAGGGAAGCTCATTTTTTCCTGCCCTACATCGTAAATGTGTTTATTTCTATTCCATTCCATTTAATTTTCCGGGTCGCAGGGGGAGCAGTTTCAGTAGGAAAGTCCAGACTTCCCGGTCCCCGGGGACCTTTTCCAGCTCCGCCGGGAGGACACCAAGGCGCTCCCAGGCCAGGTGTGAGACATAGTCCCTCCAGCGTGTCCTAGGTCTTCCCCGGGGTCTTCTCCCGACTGGGCATGCCCGAAACACCTCACCAGGGAGGCGCTCAGGAGGCATCCGGACTAGATGCCTCTTGTGTGTGTTTATTTCTTTATATGTAAATTCTACCTTCCGTTCCTACTCCTTTTTAACAAAGACAAAGTCGCTGGGGCTGGGTAAAGTTTCCTGATTAGTTCAGAACAAAATGAAACACTTGGAAAATGCTCTGGTGGAGAATTTATACTGATTTGTTCATTTCACAGTCAATCAAAAAGTGAAGCGATCCCATAGCCTGAGCATTAGTGTTGTACAATGTGGTGTAAACAAAGAATAATAAGAGTGTAAAGATGACTATAGGGGTGTTATGTCATGTCCAAAGAACTCTACTAATGACAAAATCCGCATTACCAAAGTCATAAACAGGATTGATATGGTCTAACTACAAAAATATTCAGCTTATTAACATTGAATTAATATTGAATAGTTTGTGAAACCAATCAACCACAATAAACAAGGGCCGTCTCTAAAATCTAACATCAAACAGTTAGTCTGATGTCTGAAGTCTGCTACACAAAACAACACAATTTTGGCATACAAATTGAATTTACAAGAAAACGGGACCAAATTTCACATAAATAATAAAATCTTCGCCCGTACAGCCAATGAATGAACACAGGCGGCTTATTTTTAAGTTAAATAAAACTGCAGCGGCTACTCTGGGAAAAAAAAATATATAAAAAATAATAATTGAATAACAGAGAAGCTTAACATTTGATATTTTCTTAGCTGACATTGCCACAACACTGTCATTGTGACAGCTAGCACAGACACAAGTTTGTCTTTCACTTCAGCAAAAAGGAAAATAATACCGCTATTATGTTTGGGGGGGGAGGACGGAAGGCACAGAAAAGAAGGCGTCATGTGCCTCATTTAACAATGCCCGGGGCCGGCCGAGGAGTTGAAGGACGATTATTGTCATCTGCCACAGTGAATACACGACGTGGCACCACATGTGAGGCTATTTCAAAACACTTGCAGCACAGTATAGAATATTTACTGGGGGATTCTATCACGGAGCTGTTGTGGTTCTTGAAAGACACATCTTAGAAGACTATCAAATATATCGCATGGAGGTTGTGCAGTGGAACTAATGGTGTGTGCCAATCTTTGTGGTGATGCAACAAGGCGGCCGTAAGTTACAGCAAGGGTTTTGTAGAGCTGTGTGAGTAATTTCAAGTCAATAATAGTACATGCAACATCATGGAGGTGCATGTTTTGATGCATTTTCACTCTTTTTGTGTGTAGCAGTTGACGAGTAGAGGGGGTTATTTCACACAATTACATCCATCGTTTATCATGATCACGATCATGATTTTTTTGGGGCTTCCACGAACACTATTCCTTATTACCGCTTGTTTCGGGGGGAGAGGTTGTGTGTGTGTGTGTGTGTATCTACCCAAGTGACATCATCGAAATGACACCGCTCAGCCAAAGCCACAACAGATGAAAGAAGTACAGAGAACGAGAAACAACTAGACGTATTCAAATAGACCCATTCCATTTTCTTACGCTTCGGGACGAAAACCACAGTTTTTTCAGAGGTTCGACTAATGGTTGTACCCTTCCCTCCGGCACCCTGGAATCGACTTTCCCGGGGAGGCTGAGGAGTGTATTCCCGCGATAGTTGGAACACACTCTCTGGTCACCTTTCTCCCGAGGTACTGTTCCCGTCCTCCATGCAAAGTTGAAGAGACGTGTCAGCCAAGACAGTCCTTCAACATCCAGAGCCTTGAGGAACTCGGGGCCACCCCCGGAGCCTTGCCACCGGGGAGTGTTTTGACTACCCCAGGTACCTCAGCCACGGTGATAGAACCATCCGCGTTCGTGTCCGCAGACTCTGCTTCCTCTGCGGAAGGTATCGAGGTATCGTCAGTGGGATCGAGAATAAAATAGACATTAAATAGACCATATAGAACATATTTAAGCAAAGCTGAGGGTCACGGACATTTGGTGCTTGTTTAAAAAACAAACAGGTAGGCTTTGCTACCCATTTTAAAATAAAAGTATTGAACCTGTACTTACTTTGGATGTTTGCAAAAAAAAATTCCCTATTTTTGTCCAGGTAAATGTGACCAAAGGAGTGATCTTCGGTGCTAAGGTGCCTCCTGTTCTTCATCATTAAATAAATAAATAAACTGCGCTGCGCGTCTGCCGCCATCACTAACGAAGCATATCTAAGATTTAAGACAAGGCAGGGCTAATTTAATCCACCTTCTAAAGGGTCCTCAGCGCCATCAGATTCATTATTCATAAAGGATATAACAACATAACTCCCTTGTCAAATCCGTAGCTATTTTTCTAAACTCCCCGCTGCCTGTCTTCCTTATTTTTTTGTTGTCATGCACATTAATGTAACTTCTCTCATTTACATCTGTAACGAAGAAAGGTATGTGTGCTTTTCATGTGTAATAAGACGGTAGAGAATTTCTTTGATATTCTGCACCACACGAAAGATAATGCACACGGCTATGGAAATTGTTGTCATGACGCTTAAAGCAGACAGCATGTCATTTTTTTTCAAAAGAAAAACAACTTTCATACACCCAATCAATGGCCCCCAATGCTTTAAAAAAAAAAACGCCACGCCCAAATGATCACCAGGTGAAAAGCAAACCCTGCACTGCAAAGTGATGTCTAATTAGCACCGTGGACATCTTTAGCACAACACGCGCTGTCCACGGAGCAGACAGTTTCATTGTAAATAGAAAGTTAAAGACAAACACAGATGGTAAGAAAGACTGCGATAGAATTTCACAGCAGAATCACCACATCAAAATATTTGAAATACAGCAAACAAGACTCATTAACTGCTGTATGTGCAAATAATGTATAATTGAGGCTGACGAGTGACACCCCCCTCCAAAGCGGCAGAGACCATGGCAAGGGGTCCTGGCCCGGAACGGACTACTTCACGATTCTCTGAGGGGCACTGACCTGCCCCTCCCCCCGACTCGACCCGCGGCGAAGTACCCTGCCTCACCTCTGATGCTGGGTGTCGGCGAGGCTAACGAGAGGGCAGAGGAAGACCGCTTAGCAATTCAACCTCATCCATGAAGCCGCGTGCTTTTTTTTTTCTTCCCGCTCCTTCATCACTCCCACCCGTCTCCTCCCCGGGAGACGTTTGGTGAAACAGGTGTCGCGCTAAGGAGACAGGCACCCATCATGCCTCTGTACCCGACAGGTACAGGTACCAGGTGTATGAAAGTGGCGTGGCGTTTACGGAGGTTGGAAAAGAGAGACTCCACCAAGTTGAGTAGACTCTGTGCATGGTGCTTTTTAATTCTTATGGGTGAAAAGACGCCAACCATTCTATTAGGAAACTATGGCAGCTCACTCCTGACTGGGTGAAGGTTTTTTTTTTGCATGTAACAATGTTGAAAAGGGGAGCCTGACGTTGCGGGTTGTGATATGTAGCTGCCATGCAAGTGTAAAAAGAAGTTAACCACAGCAACGGTGTGGCCTCCCACCATCCATCGCATGCTACATGCAACCCAGAGACTTGGTATGTTTTTACTAATAATGTCCTGATCCACATTATTTTGCATTCCGATCTGATTTGTTACAAATATGGTTATTAAAATAGCAATAAACATAATCCAACCAAAGCAGTGCTGAATTTCCTTTTTTTTATTACACAGCATGACCAACAACATTGTTTGGCTTTTGTAACAAACCTCTGTGAGTCAGGTCCCTAATGAAAAGAAAAGCCCATCCAATAAAAAATAAAATTGCAAAACAGGCGTGACAAATACTGTAGCATTAGTATATTGGGTTGTAAAAAAATAAAATAAAAAAGTACATTGGGTTGTAGGCTGCTGTTTAGTGTGTGGGCTATAGAGGGCAGTGGTGTTCAGCATGCTGGTTGGACCAAGCGTTTGGAGTCACGTGCAGAGAATAAGAAAACTAGAAAGTGTTGTTGGACTGTGAAGGACTCTGTGTTGTTGCAAGTAAATGGCCAAGTGAATTACAGCCATCCTGACAAGGAATTATTCAATACTTTTAGGGTAGGACTAATCATTTGACACGGTTATAGAACCAGCGGTTAGAGCGGCACTTCCCAGGCCAGCTTCTGGTACAATGACAAAGGAGTCTGGGAACAGCAACCAGCTTTGAGGTGCATTTACCGTACCTGCAGCCATGTTGGAGAGCGGCCTGGCGTTACGGCAACTGGATCGACCCGATCTTGTGGCGGAAGTCCATCTTTTCCTATTTTCAAAACACAGTCCTGAAGATTGGATCGGGACGTCCCTAGTTATTACCAATGTTTTCATTAGGCAAAGCTAACGCACGAGTCCCACTGACAACAGGCTAGAACAAATTGGGGGTCTTAAAGTAGGCTCAAAAACAGTTGGTACAGGTTCTGCTTCCTCTCATAGGCCTTCTAAAAAACATTTAATTTTGACATGAAAAAGGCATGCACAGGCTGCCTTTTCCCCGACATCCAGGCTTAAATTAGCTAGGAGTTTTAAGATCAGGGACAGTTTTTTAAGCTATGAAAAATGGATTAAAATGAAGAGGAAGTATGGCCTAATGAGCTCCCTGGGCTATGGAGCAGCAGGGACCGCGAGAGGGAGGAAAAAGAAGAGATGAGGCCAGCCTTTGAGGAAGAAGGAGTGTGGGGGGGACGCATCCCCATGCCCAAAGTGTGCCAGCTTCCTCCCTCCCTACCAAGCTTTGGCGCCAATGGCACATACGCTACCTGGGCAAAGCCTTAGCCGCCCTGCAGCGAGTATCCAAAAGGAGACCAGAAGAAGTTTGTGATGAACCTGGGGAAAAAAAAAAAAAATCAAACCTCACTTACACTTAGTTGTCTTGTTTTTCCATGTGGGCTACTTTTAGAGTAGGACTTTTAGCGCGACAGTTCTACGGGGTTTTCGTTGGGTGAACTTGTCTCATTTCCCTTAAGATGACCATTCGGAATTTGTTACTACAGCAAGGAATCATCCAATAAACACATTTAAAGCTTCCCTGATAGTTCAGTTTAGCTGTAGAATCAATTCATTCTGGCAGGAAACTGGACTGGTAAGGCAAAACAAATAGTCTTGGATTCTTTTTCTTATGATAGATTGTAAAGAATAAGATACTGTATTGGTAAGAACATACAGATGCAGTCCTTGGAAATCTTGAAAGGCACCAATAAAAACACCAAGTAAAGAGATATGGTGGTCTCTGTCCTGGCTGCTCAGTCCATCATGGCTGATTTAACAGTAAAGGCACTAACACACTTGCACATTTGACTTGAATGTATTTGGAACACAGTAGAATACTGTTAAGAACACTGTTAGAATGCAGTCAGAACTAAAGGAGGACTAAACCATTTAGACAGAATTCAGGCTCATTCTGCCTCTGTTGTGACTAGGCTATGTAAGACATTTGTCACAAGTCGATGGCATAAGTACACAATTTAATACTTTTTTGATGTGGTGCCCAATGTGTGGCCAGGGGGCCATTTGCGGCCCGCAGCATGTTTTTTTATTGGCCCACGGCACACTGAAAAAAAACAACTAACACAGCAAAAATGGGACAAATAGAGCAAAAAGGCAAATTGTAAATAGAAGATCAGAAGAGCGATCAGTGCTGAAAGCCAGGGAGGGAGGCTGTCCTCCGCTCGGGCACGTTCCTCAGCTACTTTTCCTGACAGCGATCAGAGCCTCTCAAACCTGCTCCTCTTCAGTACTAATAGGAGGCCTGTCCTTACAAATAGCCCAGATTAAAATACCACACTCCCGGGCGAACAGGCCTTGACTCCACCCCACTTACCACCCATCCACCTGCCTCTTGCTGCCAAATGTTGATCAGCAGAGAGGGAGTCTGGTCAATTCTACAAGATTTTCCGACATTTGCAGCTGATGACTTCAGCGCCATTTTCCATCCAATGAACTTCAAACACTTACGAGCACCGAACATAAGAAAAATGCTCGCTGGAGCTTAATGACTCCGCTACTTAGTTAAAAAAGCAGGCTTTGCTACACATCTTAAAATAAAACTCCTTACCCATCAGTCAGCTACAGACATGGAAGCTGTAAGTTTGATCATTTTGTTTACCTTTAGTGAATAACTCCACCATCAAGGTGAGATTTGTCAACAACTCCAAGACCGCCTTATAATTGTTGGCAAATATCATACTGATGCCTTTTTAGCAATTTTATTGAGCTAACTGCCACAAAGCAATGGGCAACCGTGTCCGATTCCAGCACGTCAAAGTCGCACCGCTGTATAACAAGCTAACGAAGAATAAGTAGCCTGACGGGTGTACCGGATCTATCTGGTGTCAAAGAGAATTGCCTGCCTCGGCGTTGAAAAATGACCTATCTCAGCAAGATGACAGTCACCAGCGCCGCGCTGACAGGCCAATACAGCGACGGGGAGAAGACATCATTATAGGATGAGCTTCACAAATATATACACACACACAGAGCATCAATACACACCTAAATATTTCAATTCGACACAAACCATTGTGTGCACAGCTGTTTGAGAGAACAACAATGTCATATCGGTGTAGCTCAAACCAAGCAGGCTGCGGTCCATGTCATGTCATAGGCTAAATATGAAAAGCAGAATACACGACAGGTCCCAGATCGACTAAATAACGGGAGCGTTGATTGAGCATACGAACAATCCAACAATTCCAAACAATGCTATTAAAATAGATTACCCTGAAATCTCCTGTCTAGTGAGTAGAGCTGCAGGGATTAATCAATGAATCAGTGATTAATCAATTATCCAATTAATCAACACCTATTTCGGTAATAGATTAATCATTTCATTTAGAAATGTACAGTAAATATCCTGATTTCAACCTCTCAAGTGTGACTATTTTTTAATTTCCTTAGTCATCCATGAAAGCAGACCTATTATCTTTGTGCTTCAGGCAAACCAAGATATCAAACCAACATTTTTGTCTCTTTCTGATATCTTGCGAAGCGAACCACTACAGAGACGTGTGCGTGCATAAGAACATTCCCACAAAAAGGATAGGATTTATCTACTTGTACTTGTGCACAGTAAGATACATACAATATTGCACCAACTGTTATGCAAATTATGCGCACCTAGTGGTAGAAATGGCTACGGCTGTGCCTGTCCAGGCCAGGCCATATCACCCTTGCTTTGGTGCTTCACAACTTGACTACCAAACTAATCACCGCTCCTCCCACCAAAGCAGCAGAGCCAATGCCAATGCAAACCCTGCCCCCTAAAGTTTATTTCTGAGTTATTTTTTATTTATTTATTGGGTGTGCACGTGTAGCAGTCTGTGCCAGTGACTTGTTGATTTGCAGTAGAGATGTGACGTGATGTTTTGTCAGTTGATTGTTTATACTTCAGTTTTGGTGTCCAGGAAATTAATCTTCCTCGCCCTCTTTGCTATGATTTTGTGGAAGGAAAAGCCCATTTGTGCATTCTTAAAGGGATTGCTGCTAAGAGGCGGAAATTGACAGATTACTCGGTTATTAAAATAATCGTTGGTTGGAACCCCACTTGCAAGGTACAAATCCATACCCGTGTGGTTGCAAAAGAGGGGAAATGAAGCACCTGTACTGCTGTACATACCACCTGTTATTAACACTTTTGGAGGCTCGTGCAAATACATAAAATCCGATCATGATCCAAAGCTGTGGACTTTTAGATATACACTACTAAAGGCTTTACCGCCCAGCTAAACTTCAGCGTAGTAATCATTCAAGAACCTTGCCATGGACTTTTGCAGTGTGTAAAATAAAAAACTATCCTGTATTTCTTGGATTGCTACTTTGCAGGCACACTATGAAGTCCTTGCTGGAGTGCAGACACTAAAGTCAACCAGAGGGAAGATGCATACAAGCAAGTATGAGAGCCATACACGGATCTCTGGTGACATGCTGAGAAACACTGTAAACTATAAGACCCTGTTTGAGTGGCAGCTAGTTGGACTTGGAGGGCAGCAGCATCTAGGAATTTGGAAAAACCAATCCTTGGGTTTCAAGGATATGACAGACGAGTGTCACTCTGCTGCATGACACCGGGGGGTCAGCCCACTAAAATTTGATTATTTGAATTGATAACTTCTCTGCTACACTGTCAGAAACTCATGGTGAAGTCTGCAGTATAGTTTTTTTTCAACCAAGGTCGGGCTTATGACATCTGCTCCCTGAGCAAACCAGAACTTTTGGGCTTGTTGTACATGACGTGCGAGGATGTTTGGGAAAAGAGAGGCTGGTCAATGCTTTACTACGGTCAACCATAACTAGCCGCGTTGCCGCAGCTCCAAGATTTTTCTGCACGCCTAAGGATATATATTTGTGACTTAACTTTGACGTAGCGAAGGGAAATTTTGAGCCATATAGGCAGGTTTTGGGGACTGGTCTCCTGGCTGGGGCTCGCGGGTTCCTGCCTGGCGAGCAACAAGGCGTACAGGAGTGTTCAGTGGACAAAATGCTTGCTTGTTGGTCTGGTTTCTCTGCGGGAGTAGAGGCCGCTCATGTGATAATACATTTTTTTCGAATATTCTCACAATTAATAGGCACAGTCCTAAAGATCGACTAGTGGATTGCGATCGACGGTTTGCACACCCCTGGCTTGAGGAAAAGACCATTGTCATTTCAGACGTTTGGCTCAGAGGTGGCGCCGTCATAGGCTGTGGTGAACGCACACATAAATGCCTACACATCTTCGGTTCCCGCGTAACACTACCAACCCTGGAACACAAAACACGAGAATTACAACTTACTGTTGATACCCACGTCACCAGACACGAGGCATTCTGGCCACCACATTTCCACGACATCCTTAGTCCCTTGTGTCGTTTTGTGATTACGTACAAACTGCCATTAAATATGAAGATTGTAGAAGAAAAGAAGCGAGAACTGGTGACGTTCATGCGACAGAGCAATACGTAGGTGGATGAATGCATAGACAGACTGGCAGATTAACACGCAAACACTACACTGACAGGAAGGGTGTCATTTTTGTTCTTTTCAGTTTTAGTTGTAGAACTTGAAGTTTATTCTCCATTACAACTTCTAAGACAGTGCATAAAAGTGAACTTAGACATCTTATGCCGCTCAGTGGAGAAATCAACATTGGCTACACGCCCGGTCACAGTGGTCTCCTTATGAATGAGACTAATACTAATACTAACACTGCAAGTAAGGTTGGGCATTGTTCCGTGGCTCCCATTCGGATTCCTCATTTTGCTCCCGGTGCCTAACGATTCTCAATTCCGGTGCTTTTAAAAGGCAGGGTCCAAAGCTTGCATGCTTTAAATCAGTGGTTCCCAAAATTGTATGAAGTTTCTTTTTACAGCTGTTACAGTAGTGTGATACCCTTATTTTGTTAACACAAGTAAACCGGATATAGCCAAAAGTACTCTTATTTTGAAGGCTGGAAGTGAGAAGATCCCTTGACTGAGAGGGACTGTGCAAATGATAAACTTGTCAGTCATGCTCCACGCCAAAACCGAAAACCGCCAGTGAAAATGCACCTCACCTAATTAAGGTAAAAAAAAAATAAGACCAAATCCCCTGGCTGTCTGCTGCCGTGTGTTCATTCCGTATAACCCACTCAGGCGATACAAGCATACAATGTATAATGTATAGCCCCCTCTACCAGCGAGCACACGTGAAAATATGTACATATTCCAAAACAATGATGCGGTACACAAGAGCATGTGGCAAGAAGGGGAGCGATGCAGTATGTGTATGTATTTGGACAAACTCCCGATACTGACCCGGTTCCTCATCTCCAGGGTATAAATAAACATGTGTGTGAGCACGTCTGAGGATTATAATCAGAGAGAAAAGGGAATCAAATTTATTCTGCAACCGCCATTAATATTTCAGGCCCGTTACTGTAGCCCATGTGAAAGAGCATGAATGATTAATTTAGACATCACCTCTGTCACAATCCCTTACCGGGCTCGGCCCGGGATCAACCTTTGTGAAAGTTGTAAACAAAAGAAGGGGGGTGGTTGTTGTTGTGGTGCGGTTCGGGGGCTCTTCTCAACTGCCGAGACAAAATGCGAGCGTTAGGGTGGCGGACAAGTCGGTTCTGCTGTTGTGCCAAGGGAAGAAAGGTGGCTATGTCTCTTCACACCGCCTGCTAAAAGTTGGATCATTTGGACGTTGACCGGCCGCACGGTGCTCAAGTGGTAAGCATGCTGGCCGCACAGTCAGGAGACCTGGGTTCGAATCTTCGTTGGGCACCAGTGTGGAGTTTGCATGTGCGTGGATTGTGCGCGGATTTTCTCCAGGTACATTCCAAAATCATGCTGTTAAGTCAATGGGTGACTCTAAATTGTCAATAGGTGGGAATGTGAGGGTGAATGCTTGTTTGTCTGCCCTGCGATTGACTGGCGACCAGTCCAGGGTGTAGCCTGCCTCTCGCCCCAAGTCAGCTGGGATAGGCTCCAGCATACCCGCGACCCTAATGAAGATAAGCGGCATAGAAAATGGATAGATGGAGACCTAAAGACAACAAGTCTTCAGTGGTTTAATGATGTCAGGTGAGACTTTTGCCGAAGCGTAACTAGATCCAATTTTGGAATGCACCACAGCATTAATTCTGTGTTTGTTCTTTGGCTTTTTACTGTAAATATATATTTTTTAAACTTAAAGTTGCATTTTGCCTTTGTCATTAAAGCTACAAGTAAAAATGCACTACGTAACCTTTTTTTCCCCCTAATGTTCAGGTGCAGGCGTTTACTTTTATTCACAAACTAAAACAAAAAAGAATTGTGCCAAATTGTGAAGACAAAATATGTATATCTCAGCCCATTTGGTGTCCATCGTTAATTCTTTTTTATCGTTTTCTCGTTCTTTGGATATTTTCTGCGCAAACAAAGCTTGTGACTCCAGTCGGCATTTTGCTTTTGTCATTAAAGCTAAAAATGTTTTATGGTTTTTACCTTTGTACAGTAGTAGTTGTGTATTATGCAATTTCCATCGTAACTTTTGACTTATTTTCTTTTCTTTCCAGGGTGGCCCTTTCTCCACTTTTAAAATATTCTGATGCAGGCCAAAGTACCATTCAAAAGAAAAAAATCAGAATTTTCCCAACGTCGGTGTTTGAGAGGCAAATTCGGTACGCATCATAGCCTTACTTCTGTTTGTATAGCTTTTTCTTTGGCTCACACAATGTACCTTTAAATGTCACCTTTGTCTTTAAAGGTATGACATTGTTTTTATTACATATTTAACCAATACAACCAACCAACTTGAACTTTTATAATGGCGACAGTTTTGAACTATTTGTACGTTCGTAACTTTCTGAAATGGTTGGAACAAATCGGAGGTCAACCTTCTAAATTGTACCGTACATCAAAGTGTGTATTCCAATTGGCTAATCTATGTTTGTCACTGGGAAAAAAAAAGAAGATGAAAGCGCAAATCGCATATAAGCAATCCATTAGTCCACAAAGCAGATCCATCAATGGTGCCCGACAGGCACGTGGTAACACCCTCATTCCATTCAAGTCGATGGAAGGAAGGTTCTATTAATCTGAGATGGGTCTGGATTTGTTTTTACATTTTTTTGGCACAGCGGATTTGTGTGACGCTTGTCTGACAAGTGGAGATCACAAGAATAGGGAATCCATTTATCCAGGTCTGTGATGCCACCGCTGCTGTCTCTGGTGCCTGAGGGCACTGCGGATACATACATTGAACTTGTATACTATCCCACATGCGGCCTGTTTGGCTGTGTGGCCCTGCAGGATGGTGGCCTCCCTGACCTCCCGACAGTAGGGGTTTTGCGTTGTCACAATGGACCGTTTTTACAACCCCTTGATAAAGATATGTAACTTCATTGACCCGTGCGGTTGAAATTGCATGTTTTCTTCACCTGGTCACCATTTTATCAACAGTGAGATGTAGATGACTGAGTATCTTAGCCGTGCATACAAACGTCAGAAGCGTGTTTTACTTAAGAGTGTTTTACAAAGAGACACCTAGTACTGCGGAGACCTGACAGCAGTGTCAGATATTTGGTGTGTACATCTCCCTGGTATGAGTTACTCCAAAAGTACCACTTTTTAAACCAGACCTGACTTTGCCAAAGCATGAAATAGAAACACAAACACCACACCGCGCGATGCTCTCTTCATCTGCGCTCGTGTAAACAAGCGGTAACTTTACAACGGGGTAGCACTGTGCGCTACCACGGCACAAATAAAGTTACTTACCTTCTCAGTTCCCTTTAAATTATCCGTCATGCGGATTATGGGCATTATTGGCTCAACATTTGCTTTTAGATACATAAGATTGTGCCCTACGTCTTTCCACAAAACCCGACCAACCTTATCGCCATGAAGGTATTGGTATGCCTCGGAGCTTCTAAGATCGTTCATAGCCTCGCCATCTGCCGCAATAGAGTTGAGAAAAATGCTACTATGGGTGATGTTTGGCCACTTTTTCAGGTCATCCTTCAATTTTAGCAGGCAGCGGAATTGTTACATCGCATCGTTTACGGCATGACAGCTGGCGTTACCACATTTTTATGTAGTTATCGAGGCAAAAAGAGAGGAATTGTTGTAATGTAAATAAACGCCGGTTCCGGTGTCTACCGGAAGTTTCGCCCATATTGCACGCAAAGGCTCATGGGGGCTAGGAATAAGGTGGATATGTTATATTTTATCCTGGCGAGCTTGCCTTTCAATTGCCCGTCTGTCACTTTAAAAAAACAAAACAAATGTATCCCCCAACGTTTGCCCATCCCTGCGTGAGACTACAAGATCATTTCATTGTCAAAGAAGCTATTCCGCATGTGTCTTGTTTTGTCACCTAAGCTAACTGATGCTCACAATTTTTGGGGGGTGAGTTTGTGTGTGCGTGTTGGGGAGGTGTTACCAGGAATGTGTGTGTGTGTGTGCAAGATGGATGACACCGATGCGGTGTGTTGGCATACGCCCTCTGGTGATTTTGGTGTGGTTGTCATTTTGTTGTCCCCCCCCCCTCAATATTCAAATGGCGCACCCCAGCCCCTCAGAAAAGTTCCAAAAATAAATAACAAATTGACAAGATGGATTGATGGGCGGTGATGGAGGAATGTTGTTTTGTTTGCTTGCTAGGACAAAGTTGTTGACAGGCACTCGCGTGTGTCTGGAGCTTACCAGACCAAAGTGAGCTGATCGAGAAGAACCCTGCATGTTCACCTTTTTAATATGCTGCTTTTGACAGGTTTTGTTCACATAATTTCCAAAGGCTATGTTTTTCTCCAATAAACACCTCGATTGAATTCACAGCGGTCTTCTATAGTCGCCAGGTTAGATGTATTTTTTAATAACTCCAACCACAAGAGGACAGTGGCTACATTTGAAGTGCACAGTCCACATTTGGGTGGACTGTGAAGCAGCTTTATCTACCTCTGCAAGCACTTA
Source organism: Oostethus manadensis (assembly GCA_024372805.1). NCBI lineage: Eukaryota > Metazoa > Chordata > Actinopteri > Syngnathiformes > Syngnathidae > Oostethus > Oostethus manadensis. Next base: position 3,850,180 of record QODF01000233.1, on the reverse strand, counting down.
AAAACGCCGTTACTTGGTTAGCAGCTGTTTATGATGAGCTCCTTTGCAATTTTAATGCTGGCTTACTGATATGACAGCATTAGATCATTGGTTTCTTTTGCCCTGCATTTTACTTCATAATAAACGACAATTGGATCAAAGAGAGAAAATTTCTCACGGACTCCAAATCCTTCTTAAAGTTAAACAAGTATACTGGTATACAATTAGACTATCAAAAATGTTGCCACGGTTTTCAGACAGACAGTGCATATTAACATGGACATACACACAATATTGCAGCACAATGGCTGGATCTGTCGTCTGGAATGGCAATTTGGTGAACGCAGATCCATGTAGTTACATTTTAGGAATATAAATTGTATTAATTCTATGCTGCTTATCCTCATTAGGGTCGCGGGTATGCTGGAGCCTATCCCAGCTGGCTTTGGGTACACCCTGGACTGGTCGCCAGTCAATCGCAGGGCACATATAGACAAACAAACATTCACACTCACATTCATACCGATGTACAATTTAGAGTCTGCAATTAAGCTAACATGCATGTTTTTGGAATGTGGGAGGAAACCGGAATACCCGGAGAAAACCCACACACGCACGTGGAGAACATGCAAACCCCACACAGAGATGCCCAACGGAGATTCGAACCCTGAACGTCCTGACTGTGAGGCCAACATGCTACCCACTCGTTCAGCGTGCGGCCACTATTATTAACGGACTAAGAAAATAACCATTAGTTGCAGTTATAATCAACGCCATTACATTATTCAATTAAAAATTGAGTTACTTTTTATTGCCAGAAGGAAAAAAAACTGTAAGCTATTTTATTCAGCATGGAACTTTGTGATTTATGTCTTTTTTACTTTCTGTCATAGATTCAAGATACAATTATGAGTTTATCGCCTGTACAGTACTGTATATGTAGATGTTATGGCAATACTTATATACAATATAATATATATTTATTAACTTTCGGGGGAACTGATTTAAGTTTGGGAAAACCTGCTCTAAAAGCTAAAAGGCCGTGGCACTGGTCAATAACTTGAAACAAACTTACACACGAGTCAAGAAGTCAAGACTAAAACAAAACACGTTGAAGTACAAACTCTTTGACCTGCTTTCTTTGCCCAAACACAAGAAACGAGACATAGCAGCAGCACAACCAAACATTTCCATAATAGAAGATTGCATAGGGGTCTCATTTCTCACACATTGCTTATGGGACTTTCAAAAGGTCAACATGCATCTGAAACTTTTCCCCGGAAAAAGGGAGAAAAAAAAAGTGTGTGGGCCTTGAAAGCGGCGTCAACTCGCTGACACTGTTGGCTATAGTTTCTAACGCCGATGCGGATCAATACCCAGCCATACATACCACAAGTGGAACAACTCTAGTCAAAGGTTACTCCTTTTTTCTCTCTTTTGCGCTTGCCTCTTCGGTTTTCCAACAAGGCGGAGGTGGATGAGGCGATAGAAAGACATGAGAGGGGAGGCGAGGAGAGCAGAGACAAAGTGAATCCCGCAAAACAAAAACAAATAAATAAATAAGGGATCGCCTCCCTCTGTAGTTGCGGAACTCGGTGCTAATGGGTTTTGACACATTGCCGGCAGGCCAACAGGGAAGGGGGGCCCGGGTTGAGTCGATAGCGGTGCACGGCGGCGGCCAGGGGGCTAGCAGCAGTGGCTAGGCCGAATCCCCGGTACTGGCATAGGCTGGGGGCCTGACCGCTAATCATTAGAAAGTCAATGAGTAGTTTAGTGCTTGCAGCAAAGCCAGGCATCCCGTGGATATACACAAGAATACCACAAAATTCACCTGCCAATGAAATAAGCACACCGCATACAGCAAATCTACGTCTGTGTGATTCTTCAGCGCTACACACAAAAGCACTCATGACTGTTTCAATACAATATTATCACGATTATATTGTTTTGTTATTTCCATTAAGGGCTTCAGCACCCGACCGTCAGACATTTGCTGACGTAGTCTGATTTGTCGCCCCCCCCCCCAGTCTTCTTTTCTCTTCTTCTCTATCCCCTCCCGCTCTGGTCCGGCTGCACCAAATTTGCATAAAAATAAACCTAAAAATAAAGTACGTAATAAAAGCGAAAAAGAGAAAATCTGTTCGGCGTGTAAGGGACATTGAGACCATAAATACTATTTGCCCTAATGGCTGGGCAGGACATGTGCAATTCATAAATAACAAATTCTACTTTGTAAAAATAAAAAAATAAAAACAATTAACCGTGATAAATGATTATCTTAATAATGTAATCCTAACTTGAATGTTAATTTGAATCTTAATTACAAAAGTATCAGTTTACTGCTGTGTAATCCAACTTCAATACCGCATTCAACCACAGTATGTACAATAAGCAAAACGGAGCTATTTTAAGTGACATTTACTCCAAAAAATGTCATAACGTGCACGTCCAAGAACAGGGTGTATCTTATCTATTGACATTTGTCATGATTGTGACACACGTGTAAAGACTTCATGACACGTGCGCCATGTCGACATTCTTTGATGCCTTGCCGCTATTATTAAGCGTGGCCGCTTCCCGTGCCCCTACACCGGACACCGGCTCTCCAGAGACGCCGTACAAACCGCTCCCCCCGGGGTCATACACCCGCTCACACTTCCCCAGGAACCCCATGCATTTTTTACATGTCTCAAACTGATAGTGACACGCAGTTTGGGACTGGACTACATAATGAGACGTGGGCTTAAGCAGCTGGAAAAGTCAGCTTTTAAATGAAAGCAGTCACGTTAAACTGTTTTTCACCCATTTGAAATGTTCCGTTTCAGAGATCCGATAATTGTGTATCGGAAGTGTGAATGTTATACACTTAATCACAGAGTAACACAAATACTATACGTATTACTGTAATAATGGCCAGAATCCTACATCTAACTTCCATCCATCCATTTTCTATGCCGATTATCCTCATCAGGGTCGCGGGTGCGCTGGAGCCTATCCCAGCTGACCTTGGCCGGGAGGCGGGGCACACCCTGGATTGGTCGCCAGCCAGTCGCCAATTTACCTAACATGCATGTTTTTGAAATGTGGGAGGAAACCGGAGTACCCAAAGAAAACAGACACACACACACAGGGAGAACATGCAAACTCCAGATGCCCAACGGACAGTCCAACCCTGGACCTCATGACTGTGAGGCCACCATGCTACCCACTCAGCCACCTATCTTTCGAATTTTTGACTAATAGATAGTCCGCAGTCAATCACAAAATAGCGGCCATTTATTAGTTGAGGGCACAACGTTCAAACCGCCATGTCGTACACAACTGTACACTGTAAATCTGCACTTGGCCAACGCTGAAGGTGCCATAGAACACTTGCAAGAGCGTAACATTCACGAGTGGAAGAGGAGGACAGAAATGTTAGCACTAATAGCACAGCTGTGGGAGCTACAGTGCGAACATCACGCTCACATTTTAGCAGGAACATCATGCTAATTGAGCCTATTCTGTACTGTATATCCAGCAGAACCCTCCTGTCTAATAGAGGATCTTTGACTTGCCGTTCAAGCATCAGAGCATTCCATTACAGATGCCATTTATCACATGCAAGACAGTAACTAAAAGATCAAACTTACAACTCCCACATCTGTAGCTGACTGACAGACAGTTGGCAGAGATTTATTTTAAGATGTGTGGTGAAGCCTGATTTATTTGTTTTCACCAAGTTGTAAGTGTATACACGGTGCAGCCTCATCTCAGAAAAGAAGTAGGTTTGAAGCTGTCTATGAACCAGCGAGGGTTGATGATCGTTGATACTGATGTTTGGTATTCACAAACTGATCCTAGGGACACAAATTGCCGTTAGAACAGCATTTTTTTTTTTTTATATCTACCAATCAACCAATGAATCTCGAAGGTAGGAAAACTTCCTGTGCTGGATTCTATGAGGTTTTGGAAATTCAAGCACACAAAATACAACCGAATTCCGTCAATCAATATCCTTGAAGCAACTGGGCCTCCTTCTGATCAATATGCATACGATGAAAACTTCAGCATTATCTCCAACCAGCATCATCATACCGAGTTGCCTATTCATCAAGATGCTCGTGCTTTTACAAACAGGAGGATCTGGATATTCCACCTGAGGGACCCCCCCCATCTGGACATGTTTAGGAACTACAGCCTTTTGCGCTAATCCTCGACAAAAGGTCAGACGTTATTGGACGGACCCGGAACACCCACAAGACGGCAGAAAAATGGAAATTAAACCGAGAAAAACGGTCACTTCTGAAAGTAGCCATGCTAATTTGTCGAATGATAAGATCAAAAACAAATGAGGAAAGCGAGAGTGGCAGAGGGTCCGTGAGGGCGGGGCTGCCAGAACCGGGGTCTTGCGAGGCGATTGACGTTCACTGAGGCTTCTCAAAGAAGTGCCGCCGAGCTCCTTTGAAGGGATTATTAACACATTTTGATTACTCTGGTCCAGTTGTCATGGAAAATATAACCTCCATCAGGGGCTACCAAATAGGCGGCGGCCGCAGTCTCCCTCATGTTGTCCCTCCCATCACCCTCAGCTGGCCCAACTCAAAGCCACCCGCTAATTACTGCCTGAGATGTCTCGAAGAATAGACGAACAGCTTATTAGTCTAGCGGAGTCGTGCCCTGCATGCGCAATATGCCTGAAGTTTAGCAGAAAGTTTGGAAAAACTTTCTTTATCTCACTTGCCCATTATGATAGTCAATGCAATCTGCAATGAACGTTTTTTTTAAAGAAAATAATCTCATTTTGTGTGGTGCTACCAATGGGTTGTGATCAAAATGCTTTGGAATACATGGCAGCATACATGTAATAGAAACGTTTATTTTATTACTTAGAGGGACCGTGCATATTACCAGATACTTCTGTCAAGATGACAGAATTATTCCCTCATCCTAATCCCATTTACTAAAAGTACATACAGTATAAACTGTAACAATGGGCCAATAATCAACCAAACCAAGCCACAAACACATGAATGACAGGACAACAGTGGTAGCAGTCAGTCTGTGTTGGCAGTTTTGATTGTCAATAAGCCATTTCTGTAACTGGATCTTGAATGTACAATATGTGTTCTGATTTATGGGTGTGAGGTTCCACTGAGTGGCAGCACAGAAAGAGAACGCTGTTTGTCCAAATACACTTTTTTTAAAATGTAATAATGCAATTTCCCCTCTTAGCATCTCCAGTCCTGCTATACACATCTGTCTGGTTGTTGACAAACTGCTGAAGATATTTGATCATTTGACCATGTTTTCCCAGCTGAGTACATTATGGTTGTGTATTGTCAGACAGTGGTGAGAAATGTATGGGTTCTTATCCAGACTTTGGGTTTGAAAGATGTAATACCGGCCTATGACCAAATGGCTAAACAGTATGTGATATGTGACAAGATGATAAGGTGCATGTACATTTTTGCTGCCTGTGTGGCCACTTGATGGCAAATGTGTCTGAATATACTGAGATTAAATTGGATTTGATTAAAGACCCTTTTTCAGTGTGATTTAAATGAGTGATGTGCAAAGGTACTTGAGCATCACTGTGTCCATACCAGAGATATCTTTGCATTTGAAGGGTCTAAGTGAAGTAATAGTGTGTGATACATCTGATTGGGTGATGTTTAGTAAGTTAACAACTGAATGATTTGCATCTATGAAAGAGTGTCACATAATTTTTGTGATATCTAGGTTTATCCAGATAACAGTGTTTTTGTGGCATTTGTCCTTGATTTTTTTGTGAAAATTATCTAATAGTTCTCTCAAGTGTGTTTTGAAATATTTTGTTAAAGTTGCATCCCATTGGATTTGGTTATCTGCAGCTAGTTTTCTTTCTGGCTTATTTGTAAATATGAGATGAATTTGTGTCTTGGCAAAGTTTGTTATTCTTGTTAGCCCAATGATGTCTTGTGTTACGTCACACCTGTGATTTGTTTGACTTTTTTCTGGACTTTTTATCCTCCCGGTCGATGTTACAATCCCTTGCAATTACTTCTTTATCAAAATGTATTTTAACAACTTCTCAAAATCCTCATGAAATCTGTTATCTGCAAAGAGGGGCCTGTAGTTCACAACAAACTCAGATAATATTTGGAGTCATAAGGAGACATTGAGACATAAGCATTCTAGAACATTATAATTTGCGCAATGGGCCAATGGGACTCTGGAGGCCAGATGACAAGTACCGGCAGGTCAAGCGGCCTGCGGCTCCGGCAGTCGCTGAGGCAAAAACTCAGACATGGGAGGAGTTCGGAGAGGCCATGGAAAACGACTATCGGACGACTTCAAAGAGATTCTGGACCACCATTCGCTGTCTCAGGAGGGGGAAGCAGTGCACAGTCAACACTGTGTAAGGTGTGCTGCTGACCTTGACTCAACATGTGGACCAGTGGAAGGAATACTTTAAAGACCTCCTCGATCCCACCGACATGTCTTCCGACGAGGAACCAGTGCCTATGGACACTGTGGGTAGTTCTCCTATATCTGTGGCTGAGGTAACTGAGGTGGTCAAAAAGCTCCTCGGTGTCAAGGCCCCGGCGGTGGGTGAGATCAGGAGTTCCTTAAGGCCCTGGATGCTGTGGCGTGTCATGGTTGACACGACTCTGCAGCATTGCGTGGACCATTGTGGGTGGCGACCCTGGATTGGCAGACGGGGGTGGTGTCCCAACTATTGTGGGATCACACTCCTCAGCCTTCCTGGTAAGCCTATTCAGGGGCCAGTGATTAGGTGCTCACGTGGGAGGCTTTGAATGGCATGCTGAATGTTGGCTGCTAGCATGTAGCTACCTTGCTTGTTTGGGTGAATGCCATCTGGGATTATACAGTGTATGGGGAAGCGGCTCCATAACAGATTCAAGTTGTCAATGATTGGTAAGTTACCTGTTGCACAAGCACACTGGAGCCATTTGTGGTGGCTGAGGATACCGGAGAAGCATACGGGACCTTTACCAGTTGTTGGAATAGGTCCACCAGCCACTTTGCTGCAGCTGGCTAGATAGTTTAGGAGTTTATTGAAGTGTTCTTTTGTGATCTCGGACTTTCGAAGGGATGTGTTGTTTGATCTAATGTGGATTATAGCTCTCTGGATGGAAGTTGACAAAGTTTGGAGGAGTTGAAGGAAAGATCTTGAAGATTTTCGCTCCGGGAAAACTTTGAGTGATGGGGTTGAAGAAGTGGACATTTCTCATCATGTAGTCTCCCGTGATCAATATTGTCAGTAGGAAAAGAGGACGACGGGAAGTGGCTTTTTACTGCTTTGGCTGGATGATGAAAAGTAAACTTGGATATCTCGACGACTTTGACACAATAGCTCAGGAGTGTCAGGATGCAGAGCGTTGCGGGGATGGTGTGAACTGTGGTGTGGAATGGCAGCGAGCCACCTGGCCTGGGGGGCGCTCAAGTCCGTTCAAGTGGAGGACATACGTGGTGGATCTCCTGCGGAAGGTGCGTCTGGTCGTGACGACACAGAGGCCTCCTTTTCCAGCAAGGGAAAGACTAGTAAGTTGAAAATGTCGTATCTGTTCACCAGGGGGATGTTTTCCTCTCCTGTCTGAGGCATAACTAGGGACCGGGACGTGAATTCCTGTGCGGTAGAGGTGGCCAAAGTTTTCCGCTTAGCTCCTTGCTGAGCCCAGATGGTATCCAAATTACAGTTAGCTTTGGGAGCTGCCATCTCAAAAGCTGGTGAAGATGGTGCAGCCTCAGCAGTATCAGTGGCAGGATCGGGTGCTGAAGGCAGACCCCGACTGACCAATGGTAAGGATCATGGTGTCCATCTGCAGCGACAGGATCGGTGCTGAAGGCAGACCCAGACTGACCAATGGTAAGGATCATGGTGTCCATCTGCAGCGACAGGATTGGTGCTGAAGGCAGACCCAGACTGACCAATGTTAAAGATCGTGGTGTCCATCTGCAGCTCAGCTTCAAAGAACTGATGTAGTTTGGATATGCGTTTCAGTACCTTCGTTGCAAGATGTGAGCAGCTATGGCATTCGTTTGGAGAGTTAAGTGGAGCCGTGTTTAGAATCTGTGCTGGGGAGCGGAGAAGGGAACAGACCAGTGCGAGAGCTCGTAGTACTAGGTCTGGATGTAGAGAAGCTTAGTGGCAGCTTGCCAAGGAGGAAACAGGCACTTACAGAGGGGGGCTCCAAGGCCAACAAGGATGTATGACTTGCTGGGGTTTGTAATAGAAGAACAAGACTTGCCGACACAGACCGTAGCTTATGCGATGCAAGTTACTGTCGTGTGTGTACCTGAGATGATAAGGCTTAAAAAAAACAATAATGAATATACATGAGAAATAGGATGTTCAAAAACTTATTTTTAGTCCAAGCTAACAAAATGAACATAAAAAAATAATACAAATGAGATACAGAAATCTGTCCTGTGTAGCTTAAAACAGGATGAATTCAGTGTACTATTGATTGAACTATTGGTGTTTTACTTATGACTGGTGACATTTAAACTGTACACTACTTTATTTACCAAGAAGGTCTCCAGAAAAACAGCGTGACCATCATCTTTATGCTATTTTGTGATAATTTGTCATTATATGAGGCCATAAAGTCTGAATTCAATAAGTACAATTTGAAAAATACTAAGATCTGAAGTATGCATTCTTTGCGCTTCTGCGAGCCATTCAAAATCCCATGGCGAGCTGGGAGACCTCTGTGGTAGTATCACCATCACCTTGGCTTTATGTTCATTAAACAACCATGCACAAATAGTGCAAACAGGACAGGACATGATTAGTATAACGACAGCAAGAGAGATAAACTGTTCAGTTACACAGTTAGAATCGGAAAACTGAACAACCATCCATATTAATTATTGATTATTAAGAAGTACTATAAGAATGAACACTACCGGTAATTTGCAATTCACACATCGACCAAGCTTTCAACAGACTGCGACTGACTGAGCTGCATTTACCCAGGCGGAAGAAAAAGTTGACCCTGGGTAGAATTCAGGCTGGTATCGTCGATACCAATCAATACTATGTGCAAATTCATCTAATGTGTCTATTTTTTTTCATTCTAATGTGTACATTTTAAAATGGAGTTTACAATTTTTCAAATCATAGCATAAAGAATACAAAACATCTTCGCCATTTATTGATTTATAGTAAACCTTGAAGTATATTGAGGTAGTGGGGTGATTTACAATATAGCCAAGCTAATATACAACGTCAGAAAAAACATTGAACGTTTCACTATTCTGATTTCAGAATCGACTTTAGATCATGAAGAGCTGATATCGGAGATAGACATTTCAGTATCGATCCGCACATTAGAGGATCGATAGAGGATTTTATGCGACGGGAGAATTCTCAACCAAATGATTCCGTGTAGAAGATGAAGAAGAAAGATGGCAAGAATTTTGGTGCGGAGGTTTGTAGACAACTTGTTGCCACGTCTGTTCCAAGGGGCGTGTGGGTGGAGTGGTGAGACGTTGCCGAAAGCTGCGTCACTAACACCTTAGAAAAATCATTTTCGGATGAGAAGTTTTGCCCACAAGACACTTCGCCCACCTGGCCTCCGGTGCTAACCATACTGGTGTTTAAATGTATAATGTGGGAGAAATTTCAAGTCAAGCCAACTTATAGCGTTTAATAGCAGAGCCAGCATATGGTGGCTTTGTCAAAAAAAATAATAGCACAGGCCACACAGTAGGGGTGCAGGTTTACTCTCCCCCAATTGGGTTTTGAGAATGTTGCTATGATCTTTTGCATTAGATGGTTTCTCGCTGCAGCTGCATTTTGCTGCAGTCGCACTTTTACCAAACATATTGCGGCATTTGTGGGAACGCAACCACATCCCACAGACTCTTCTACTGTGACCATTAAAGTGTTCAAGATGGAGCCATGGATACTCCAACAGCGAGTTCAATGAAGGGTCACTTCATCTCCTGCAAAACGTTTGTCAAAGATCCTCTACGTGACATACCTCGATGATGAGCACAGCGCGTGCATGAGAAAAAAGACATCTATCATATTATTGTATTATTCGGAAAACAGAATGAAAACTGAGCTAGCTGTTTTCCAAAAGTTCTGTACACATGATGTGTGGACAGGACCATCTTGGTCGACATCAAAGGGTCCGGAGAGGTACAAAAGTAGGACAGGCCATGGCCTTGGAGAGAGGGAGTGAGAAAGAAGCTAGAGAGGTTAGTATAAAAGAGAGAAAGGGATGTAGGAAGGCTTGGTCCCAGGCTGGGAAGGTGCTCAGGTGTGAGTTGTGAGGAGGCACCTTCTGTTCAGGGCTTGAAGCCCCCCGTGGCGGACAGAAGAGAAGCCCAGACAGACATGGGGCCTTCGTGTTTGGCCCAAATAATCCAGGTGGCTCAAGATGTGTATCCTTTGCACCCGACACAACTTCAGCACCCCCGCCCGCCCTCTGCCCCCACAAACAGGCCAACAAAGTTTGACCCTTTATGTCTCCATGACTTGAATTTTCTCAAACAGCTCAATGCACTCTACAAAGCATCTGCTGTAACTTAAGGTGTTTGGTCAAACTCCCACCAAATTTGGCACACGTTTTTAGGGGACCGACAAACCCATGCTTGTAACATTTGAGCATAATTGATAAAAAAAAAAACATGGCCGCATCAGTTTGACAAACATTCAGAAAGAGAAGAAATCAGATGTAAATACACACAACTGGTCAAACGTTTAACAACGCTTCATTTTCTCTGGAGGAAAAACCTACATTATTAGGTTTTAAAATGCTCTGTCTCTCTTCCGTTGTTACTTGCCATTTTTTAGCAACCAATGACTTTCTCCAGTTCCACACGCTTCAAGTGACGCTCGCACTACGTTTATGCAGACAGAGAAGGGAGTAAGTACTCCAAAACTCCAAAAAAACACCCGTAGGAATTAGTGGCACCAACTGCCGAGGCTTTACGTTGTTGGTCCATTCCGTGGTCCCTGCCACAGACCTTTTATATAGTTCTGAAATATACGTTACATTTCAGTTGTGGGTAACCTTACTTTTTATTTTTAACCTCTGGCACTTCACCACTTACCCTTGTACCATCCCAAGCTATTCATTGGGCTAAAAATCACTTGAATTTTATTAAATAAGTGGGTGTTCCAAAACTTTTGACCAGTAGTGTAAATTAGGTATGGTAATGGTTTAATTTGATTGGAACATGCATATAAATGACATTGGAATGCATCTCTTAATACAATTGACAGTTCCACATGTCCAAAAGGAGTAGGAAGACACAAAGCTTATGGAATCCTAACCCTTATAAGATTTTCCCCTATTTCAGTAAGTTTAAAATACAGTAAAGTAAGGTAATGTGCGTGTGTGGTAGAATAGTAATCAATGTCCTTGTCATGGCAAATAAATTACATAGCGATCATAATGAATGACAATCATACGCAATAATAATACATTATATAATGATTGAATAGGCCAGAACATAGTTGGATTGGGGGTGAGTACAGGCAATGTGCTCACAAAGGAATGAGGCGTTGGCGATAAGGTAATAGTGTTTAGACATAGCATTGACAGTAGTCAGACGAGAACGTGTTGTTCTTGCATGTGCGTGTTTTATGTTTACTTTGTCCCTAAGATCAAACTTCTCTTCTCGTGTTGAGGAAAAATTGTATGACATTCTTTGGTAGCTGGTTATTGTTTGCTTTATGCATCATTTTAGCTGTTTGAAAATGTACCAGATCAACAAATTTGAATAATTGTGATTTTTGAAGAAGTGGATTTCTGTGTTCGTGTTCTCTATACGCCACGTTATGGATTATCCCGACTGATCTTTTTTGCAGTACATCAAGCGAGTGAAGACTTTTGCAGTTGTTTCCCCATATCTCCACACAATAACTTCGATATGGTAACACCAGAGAACAACAGAGGAGATTTTTGAACATTTGAAGTATTTCTTGCTCCTTTATGTTGTATGTTTTTAATGCGTGGTTTCCAACTCCAACTCCGTCTGTTGTTCATTCACTCTTTCAATTTCCTCACCATCAATTTGTGTTTTCTAGCAAGTGTGCTCATACATTTTATCGGGCCAATGTTGGCATGAAAATGTAATATCGGTCAGTATCGGTCAATATTTTTTACCTTTTAATGAAAACTGATATAAAAAAAATGTAAACCCATGGGCCCCCCCGTAAATGATGACCTCACCGAGCCAGGTCTCAAGTGTGTAAACAACGTAGGTGGCTAGTAACACGCTTGCTCGCTCCAGACTAACCTTACATCTGTGGTGTCTACTTCAGATATTCCAATTACCGCAAAGTTATGCGAGGCGGAACCAAACTTCTTCCTACAATACTTCCAATTCCCACGGCGAAGGCCTTCAATCGGACAATCAAGGAGTGCACCGCACTGGATAACCGTCCCTTTTCTAAATCCTCATTTTTTTCCTTTCGGCTCATGCCCTGCTTGTCCCATCAGGGGTCGCCACAGCGAATCAATTTGTTCTGTTTGATGTGCATGTTTTGTTTTGGCAAAAGTTTTACGTCGGATGCCCTTCCTGACACAACCGTCTCGAGACGCCAAATTCACCCAACGTGTGGTATTCCTCGAGCCTCGCTTTGCCGTGCCCAATCGCACGTATTCCTCGGATGTTTGCTCACACAACCCGATGTTGTTAAAGGCCACGTTGAGAAGCTAATTGCTGTGTGTGTTAATACCGGGAGGTGCAACGATTCGTTTTGACAACAATTCGATTCGTATCACGATTGTCGATTGCATTCAAGGACGATATTGGTTCCTTTAGAACGATACGATCCGAAACGATTCAGTAACTTTAAATCAATTGTGTGTCATGTGCAGATTGGTATTCAATTGAATGAATATCCTACCAAGTGTAACGTTTGCACAGACGCTATTAAAGCTACAAGGAGGTGTTTGATCAACACGCTCATCATTGCAAGAAAAAATGGAACATATACCAGTACAACAGTGGCTCCCAAACAACAAGCCCCCATTCAACCAGAACACAAACATGCACAACCTTAATGCTCGCTATGTTCCTTTTATCTTGACCTGACGCTCCCATCCATGAGTTTGAAAGGATTCACGTTGGACTTAACTTTGGATGTGGTCCAACACTCACAATAAAAATTCCATAGCAAAAGGAAGAGGAAGAAGTCATCTAGCTAACAAGCATGTATACCAATGAAAATACACCCCATATCCTAGGAAAAACTGCATATGTTAGGAAGTCCACACGGACTCTTCTAACAGAGCGCGCACGCTCAGCGCCACATGACATCATCTGTGCACCCCAGTCAACAGGCATGACTAATCGACTTACGACAAACCGTTACAAGGGTAACGTTTAACGTCTTTATCCTTAAAAAAGCTAAAACAAACACACATCCATATAAAACCCGCGGTGCTTAAATCCAATGCTTTATTTCCTAGTGTCAATTCAATCGATTGATTACCTTTCAAACGATGTTAGCTCGATATATATGTGGTCTGGAATGCCAATTTGGTGAACACAGATATAAATTGATGCATCGATCTAGTGAATGAATCGTTACACCCCTGGTTAATAAATGTTAATTCCACAACAGGAGGTATGTGATGTTACACATATCAATATCAAAAGATAGCCGCACAATGGCTGAGTGGGTAGCACGTTGGCCTCAAAGTCAAGAGGTTCAGGGTTCGAATCTCCATTGGGCATCTCTGTGTGAAGTTTGCATGTTCTCCCCGTGCGTGTGTGGGTTTTCTCCGGGTTACTCCGGTTTCCTCCCACATTCCAAAAACATGCATGTTAGGTTAATTGGCAACTCTAAATTGTCCATCGGTCTGAATGTGAGTGTGAATGTTTGTTTGTCTATATGTGCCCTGCGATTGACTGGCGACCGGTCCAGGGTGTACCACGCCTCCCGCCCAAAGTCAGCCGGGATAGGCTCCAGCCAGTGGTATAGAAAATGAATGAATGTATAACATGTGTAATGTGTTATATGACATGTATAACACAAAAGTATGACAATAATAGCAAGTAACAACATAAAGATACTATATTTAAAGAGTGCACTCTTTAAACACTACGTGTCTATTTTAAATGCATGTTTGACTAGAAAAAGGACATGTGTCTTTGTGCTGCTCTCCAGCTTTTTAACTGGAGTGGTCAGGCATTCCCGCCCTGCTTAACAAAGCCTGTATGTGTCAGGAAGTACGTTTCCATGATGGACATTCAACATAAAACTGCGCAATGACGACGACTAATGACCCGAGTCTCTCTGATGATCATCTTGATAGATCGACTGCAAAAAAAAGGGGGGGGGGGGGACTAGACTTCTCCTCAAGAAATACGCTCAAACCACTCCAATTAATTACATCAAAGCGAGAGCTCCTGTGTGGAGACTTGTTAAGTTAACTGTGGTGGTACCGCAAAGGTAGGGCTGCTGTCACTCGGCGTCGCCGGCGTCTAAATTGGGAGTGAAGGCTCCCCGGGGGAGATGAGGGAAGCTGTCACTGAAGACTACTGGTAAGTAAGTGCGAGTGAGGAGATACAAAAAACACCATATATACTTAAGATCTTAATCATAATTATTCTGTGTGGATGTGAATGTGCACACTTTTCTTGCACGCATGTGCCCTTTACAGCACATTAACATTTATCTGCCAAATGTAAGCAGCCTCCGGTCTGTGCAGCTCATTAAAACACCACAATACCGGACTTCAAGCGCAAAGGGGCAAAATTGGCATGCAACATCTCAGGGTTGACAATGTCCACGCAGGATAATGGTATGGGGAACTGTTGTGTGTTTCTCTTTCATTTGCAGCCACTGTTTTATGAATTCTGAGACCATGCCGTGATTCCTGAGCAAATTTGGGAATTTGGTCTACACAAAAATATACTCTGCGGTGTTTATTTTTCAATGCAACCATCATTTCCACTTAATGTGTAAATGTTCGTGACAGTGGAATCTCTGCTCATCATATGATACTTCTGATCATTTTGCAAGATTTTAGCATATCTTTTGATCACATTGGAATCCAAAGAAAGTTATTGCGACAAAAGCTGGCGTTGCATGGATCTCTCTCCTGGCTGCTCAGTACAATCTGTACCGATCAATCAATCATGCACAAAAATGCCACTATAAGTGAAGTCATCCCAGCCGTAAGCCTATCTTCTAAGGCATTTTATGCTTTCTTTGGTGACGACAACCATAGAACCAGACATGTCAAACGCTACCAAGTACAAGCATCTCGGTTCTGGCTGCTCAGTACAATAGGTCTCTCTTTTTTATTGGATTATTACAATATATATATAATATATATATATATATATATATATATATA
>QODF01000233.1:3818790-3834017 GCA_024372805.1 Oostethus manadensis | reverse complement strand
TGCTGGAGCCTATCCCAGCTGTCTTCAGGCGAGAGGTGGACTGGATATTTATATTCATTCATATTGACAGTTACAAGTGGCCGTCTGAGGACAGTCATAACTTCAATGTGGCCCTCAACAAATACGAGTTTGACACCCTTGCAGTAGACCATTACTATCATTAATAATTGTAAGTATTGTAACAACAATAATAAGGACGTATCATATACTGTTTTTTTAACAATAAATAACTAATAATGTAATATTTATTTTATTACAATATTCTGTGTAAAAACAGATTTTAATGTATTTGCACTGACAGGGCCAAACTTATTTTGACACTTATTTTTTTACTTATTTTTACATTGCCATAAAAACAGTTTGGTACTGAAACTGAATAATCCAACTTGGTCTTAAATTGTCTTAAAATAAGATAAATTGAAGAATAGAGCAATGGATCGGTGCCCGTCCCAAAACAGGTGTAAGACACACACTACATAAAGGAACGCGTGCACACATGTTTTTATTCCGTGCTCACACAGAATTAGGGCAGGAAAAACAGCAGTAGCGTTACATAACGCCAATGTTAATGCATTCTGTATGTAGCCATTAACACGCACACCTTCCACATCAAACGCTAGAGAGCCCAGACCAAGCAAAGAGTCCCTTAGGCCGTCTTAGCCAGTCCTTCACAACTACACTTTAAAAGACAGGCCGCCGTACAGTACTCTGCAGTTGGCCTTGATTGATGATCGAGTGACCCCAGATCATAGATGCTCGGGGATGGAAGAAGAAGAAGAAGAAGAAGAAGAAGAGTACAGATTCATCAGACCTTCAGGATTACCACTACACAAATCACGTGGCGAGACCGACTGATGTGAGCGTTAGGGACGATGTCGGCCACTTAGGCCCGCCTTTCTACCTGCTAGGTAGAAAGGCGAGGAGAGGGAACGGGTACAACTCATACCTTACCACATATATTTAGACAAATACCTTCAAAAACAAAGGCTTTCATTCAGAAACAATGTCTATGCCAGTCGAAGATCCTCCACATCACTATCAATCACTATATCACAGGAGCAATATGCTGTTTCGAAAAAAGTCAGATACGCTTAGCTGTTTTTAGGAATCTTCTGCAAAAGCTAAAAAAAAGTGTGAATCAAAGATGCTCTATATGATAGGAGCAATCTGGTGCTTTTAAGGACCTATAGCGGAAAGAAGGTTAGCCAAATATCTATTTGACAGGAGCACTCTGCTGTCCTCACAGACCTACTGCAAAAAAAGCCAGTCAAAGATCATATATATGAAAGGAGCGCTGTGCTGCTTTTAAGAACTGCCTGCAAAATAAAATATGATTTTCAAAAAATGTGAGTCAAATATCCTGTATTTGCAAACAGCTGTTTTTGAGAACCTACTTTAAAAAAAAAAACTGGTCAAAGATCCTCTATACAGGAGTGCTCTGTTGCTTTTAAGAAACTACTGCAAAACAAAACAAAAATGCTGGTCAAAAAAGACTTATATGACAGGAGTGATCCTGCGTTTTTTTTGCTGTAGGTTGTCAAAAACAGCATAAAAAAATATAAAACAGGAGCGCTGTGCTGTTTTTGAGAACCTACTGAAACAAAAGGCTATAAAGCGCTTTGCTGTGCTGTTTTCAAGGCTCTCCTGCACAAAACAAAATAAAAAGCATCAGTCAAAAATCTTCTATGTGACATGTGCAATCTGCTGTTTTTAAGCACCTATTACAAAAACACTAATCAAAGATCTTCTATGTGGCAGCAGGGCAGTGCTGTTTTGAGAACATACTCTCCGCTCAATTGATTTTAAGCATCTACAGCAAAAAAGTAAAAGTAGTCAAAGATGCTCTATATGACAGGAGTTTTCCAGCGTTGCAGTAGTTTCTCAAAAAAAGCAGTCAACAATCATCTATATGGTAGTAGTGGAGTGTTGTTTTTGAGACGCTACTGCATAAACCCACTGGCTGAAGATCCTCTATTAAAAAGTAACATTTAGTTGATCTTAAGGACGTACTGCAAAAAACTCTAGTCAAAGATTCTCTACGTGACAAGATGTGTTATTGAGAACCTACTGCAAAAAAAAAAAATGCTAGAAAGAAGCACTCTCCTGTTCTTAAGGTCGTACTGCAAAAAAGGCAAGTCGAGGGGCTCTGCTGTATTGACGTGGAGCAAAAATAAAACACTAGTCAAAGATCATCTATATGACAGAAGCATGCTGCTGCTGCTGTTAAGGAATTACTGCAAAAAAAAAAAGGCTAGTCGTAAAGATCATTTATATAGCAGAAGCAATGATCTTTATATAGCAAAAATATACTAGACAAAGATCCTCTAAATGACAGGCGCACTCTGCGGTTTTTAGTGAACTACTGCAAAAAAAAATGGTGGCCAAAAATCCTTCATATGACATTTTGCGCACCAAGTCCACATTGAATCCAGCTGGAATTAGCATACGCTACAGGAGGACACACACAGAATACAAAACATAAATGTATTAAAATGTGCTGCTGTGCCGGACGCCACAAAAGCAGAGGTGAATAACTTACTGTGTGCATTCTCTTTTTAGGAACACACACACGCTTGTCCAATGATTACTATTATGTGTGTGCATTCATGCAGGCTCCCTTTTTTCCCAGCAACCTTCTGGTGCAGCGGGAACAAGTGGCGCCCGTTCCTACGGCAGCTCAAGGGCGCAGCCTATCTACCAACGAACAGAATGCAGGAGAGACTTGGCCGTGCGGCCGCTTTACTTCTGTGTTTATACACGTCACATGCAGGACGGCTCAGAGAGGACACATTCCAACAAAGACTCTCAAATTATTTGTAAAGTTTGGCCAGTTTTCGGTCAGGCTGCATGAATTGTTGCAAGCGGCGCACGCAGAGCCCTCTTAAGGTTACCCCCACCCCCCCACCAGGACCAAAGCTTTACCATCCCACTGACTAGCAGATGGGCCAACCAGCTGACATCCCGTCCGGGCTTCGTTTTATGTTTCTCGGGCGTCAGGCAAACAGGACGGCTAAGGAGGAAAGTGCTTTGACACGGACGGGTGGCGGCGGTAGCGGTTTTTGATGGGGAGGGGACGAGTTGAGATCAGGGGGAGGCAAGGACAGATGGAGGTGGCTGATGTGCCCGAACCGTGTTTGTTTGCAGTTGAATTGCGGCTTCTTGCCCGAGCAGGAAGTGTCAGAAGGTGGGGATTGATAAGGCGCTAATGGTGCGTCTTTTAGCTCCGCAGGCCGTGGAATCACCTTCTCATTTTACTTGCAAGAAAAAGCAACACGTCACCTGTACGTTCTTAAGGAGCAAGGGAGGGGGGCCGTGCGTACGTAAAACAAACACACGTGAGCATCTTGCAGGATGGATGACTTAATGGTGGCTAAATAAAAACATGCATCGTTATTTTTCATGTGGGGGGATGTATTTATGGAGAATTAGTCACCAATATCCCTCTTAGCGTTTTTAACTGTAGTAGTGCTAGTTTGAAACATGTTTTTAGGTACACTACAAATGAGGTTCAATAATAATAATAATAATAACATTAATAAAAGTGGCACAAACACAAGTGGGATTTTATGTACTGACATAAAATATTAAAAAAAGATAGAAACAAAAATAATAAAACAATGATAATGGTACATTGTATATAATTATATTAAATAGTATAGAATAATATACAATAACATTAATGTAGAATAATAACAATGATAATCACTTATCCGAATCTGTTTTAAATACATTTCCATATTTATTCAGGGCCAAAAAAATACCCATTAATAAAGTATTCAAATAAAATACAAATACAAAAATACAAATAAATAATAGCCAAACATTAAAAAGCTGAATACAATGTATAATAACAAACACATACGTATTAAAACAGCCCACCATTTCTAAAAATGACAAATAGGCCCACTAAAACTGTATATTTGTTTTGCATTACCTACCAACAAATCTAATTATATCAATTTGAGTAGCATTTGGGGGGAAAAGACCACACATATTGTATTTCAGTTACGAGTCATCGCAGCTGCCAATTTAAAAGAAGCAGACGCGTTTGAACCAGAGGTTTTGTTAAAATAAAAGCAAATAAAATCAAAAGATGCAAGGGACAAAGGGTCGCTGTTAAGAGACACACAAAAAAAGCGTCTACTGTCCATATCCATACTTTATACCCAATAAATGTCTCATCTTCTGAAAGAAATCCAGGGAGATGCCCATCATCAGTGCATGCCTATTACTCATATAGGCCATCACTACAATACTATATTTCACTAGGTTTCCCCCCCCCCTTACTCTCCTCTTGGTTCTTAATATTTCAGCGGCCTCAGATGTAGCGGCTCTTTAAAGCGCCCGTGGGGGGGCTCAGAGTCCTCGCTTTTGTCTCCCATTTCCGTCTGAAACACTTTTTTCCTTTAACCCCGTGCAGCTCTCCAACAGTTGTTGTCTCAGCCCTCTCCTCTCTGTGTGGTTCCATCTCTATTTTTTTCCCCTTCCCTGCAACCAACACAGCAGCCCCCCCACCCTGCATCCACCATCATCATCATCATCCGGCAGCACCCGCCATCCCTTCTCCATCGCTCGCTCCGTGTCAGCCAGAGGTCATTACTACACTTTTTCTACGGCATGCATCAAGGCAAGGATAGCGAGAAAGGGGACGCTGTAGACTAAAAATAGCACAATAAATCTGCTTTAAGGTTGGGACGGAGGTGTAATTTTAAGATACCGTCACCTACTCGAGTTAAGTAGATGTTTTGTATCTTATGAGGAGCACACGGCTACAACAATCAACTACATCCAGAGCTTCAATGAGATCAGCACCTTGTTTTTGCACACCATCTGCAGATGTTTCACTTCTGACAGTGAAGGAAAAGGTCTAAAAAGAACACATTACACACATTATACTGAGGGATGTCCGATAATATCGGTGCCCAATATTGGCGTAGAAACAGAAGATATCTGTATCAGGGTTTTGCCCTATAAAAAAACGTGGGGGAAATGCTGCATACAGGCTCCTGTATTTCCCAGGGTGCAAATGATAACCTCAACAAACCGCGTCTGTAAACAACCGTGGGTGGCTAGTAGCTTGCTCGCTCTGTACCTGACTAGCGTTACGTCTGTGGCCTCTTCTTCACTGATTAAACTCGCAATTTGCATAGACTGCAAAGCGTTGGTTGAGCGAGGAAGAACCAAGGTTTCTTCCTTCAAAACTTCCAAATCCTAGGGCCATCAAACGGAAAACCATGGACTTGCACGTGACAACCAGCCCTCTATCGTGCGAGACGCCAGATTCAGGGAAACTTGTGGAGCTTCTCGAGTCACGCTTTGCCATTCCCAACCGCGAGTATTTCTCAGATGGTGTACAATGTTGTTTACAGCCACCTCGAGAAGCTGATTGCCGATGCTGCATGTATTAGCTTCACAACAGTTATGTGTTCATTCCACGTTAATACTTCTTCTTCTTTTCCATTCGGTTTATCCCTTCAGGGGTCGCCACAGCGAATCAATTGCCTCCCTCCAACCCTGTCTTCTGTATCCTCTTCTCTTGCACCAACTACCTTCATGTCCTCTTTCACAACATCCATAAACCTCNCATATTCACTATCTCTCCTCTGGACATGTCCGAACCATCTCAGTCTGGCCTCTCTGACTTTATCTCCAAAACCTCTAACATGTGCTGTCCCTCTGATGTGCTCATTCCTGATCCTGTCCATCCTGGTCACACCCAAAGAGAACCTCAGCATCTTCATCTCTGCTACCTCCAGCTCTGCCTCCTGTCTTTTCCTCAGAGGCACTGTCTCTAAACCAAACAACATGGCTGGTCTCAGCACAGTTTTGTACACCTTTCCTTTCATTTTAGCTGAAACTCTTCTATCACACCAGACACTTTTCTCCACCCATTCCAGCCTGCCTGCACACGTTCTTCACCTCTTTTCCACACTCTCCATTGCTCTGGACTGTTGACCCTAAGTACTTAAAATCCTCCACCTTCTTTATCTCTTCTCCCTGTAACCTCACTCTTCCACTTGGGTCCCTCTCATTTACACACATGTACTCCGTCTTCATTCCTTCATTCCTCTCCTTTCCAGGGCAAACCTCCTCCCCTCAAGCTTCTCCTCCACCTGTTCCCTGCTCTCACTACATATCACAATGTCATTTGCAAACATCATAGTCCATGGAGATTCCTGTCTTACCTCCTCCGTCAGCCTGTCCATCATCATAGCAAACAAGAAGGGGCTCAGAGCTGATCCCTGATGGAGTCCCACCTTCACTCGGAACTCCTCTGTCACACCTGCAGCACACCTCACTACCGTCTTACAGTCCTCGTACATGTCCTGCACCGCTCTAACATACTTCTCTGCCACTCCAGACTTCCTCATACAATACCACACTTCCTCTCTTGGCACCCTGTCATAAGCTTTCTCCAGATCTACAAAAACACAATGCAGCTCCCTCTGACCTTCCCTGTACTTCTCCATCAACATCCTCAAAGCAAATACTGCATCTGTTGTACTCTTTTTTTGGCATAAAACCGTACTGCTGCTCACAAATGCTCACGTTTGCCCTTAGTCTATCTTCAACTACTCTTTCCCATAACTTCATTGTATGGCTCATCAGCTTTATTCCTCTGTAGCTGCCACACGTTATTCCACGTTAATGCATGTGATGTAGAACTATAAAGAGACGTTAACTACTGTGTAATCAAATACGATTAAAAAATACATTCATTTTCCTTTGAAGACGCCTGTCCCGTGTTGGCTTTGGCATTGTGGCGACGATCCCGAGGATGCAGACAGCAGGACTCAACAACTCAAATTAGCAACAAGTGTGAGTGGAAAAAGAAAAGCAGTGCAGGTAGACGCAGACCAGGCAAAACAGGAAATACTACAAATTAAAGGCCTAAAACAGGAACTAGGGCATAAATGTGAAAATAAACCCAACTGTCACGCTGGCTAACTCACAAACCAAAAAAAACATTTCTGTCCCCCAGTGGGCATGACAGAAAGTAATTGAGAACTACTGCATTACAGTAACATTACTGACATCTAGCGGCCAGTGTGGAATACCACATATCGTCACATCTTTGAATGAGTTTTCTGAATGCCTCCTCTTTGGTTATTTAGCCACTTTTATGCTTGTAAGGCTCAATTGAGGCAAAGATACAACAACTCTCTTTATTATGTATATTTTTGACTGTTTAACTCTATAGCCATTTGAAGCAACATTTTAACATTCCAGCCAACGAGTATAAACGAGGGCTGTCAACCAATTAAAATATTTAATCACAATTAAAAGCATTTTGTCCATATTTCCACTCGTAATTGATCGCACATACAAATAGATTTTCGAAGATCACTTTATAGTTTTCTAAAGCTTTGGGTCTCCAAAGATTTTGCATTTTTAAAGCTTCGGGACCACAGTGAGAGCCTTTATCCACAAATGGTGTAATCATGGAACAGTGGCGAGGAGTGGGGTAACCAGAATGACCCCAAGAGCGCAGCAACGCCTCATTCAAGATGTCACAAAAGACCTCACAAAAGCCAAAGAGCAGCAGGCCTCACCTGCCTCGGTTAAGGTCAATGTTCATAACTCCATCATAAGCAATGTTGCATGTCACAAAAGAACATCCAACCAACAGTAAAATATGGCGGCGGTATTGTGATGGTCTGGGGCTGTTTTGCTGCTTCAGGACCTGGAAATGCAACCGTGAATTCTGCTGTTTACCAAAAAATCCTGAAGGAGAAAGTCCGGCAATCCATTCGTGACCTCAAACTGAAACCGACTTGGGTTCTGCAGTAGGACAATGGTCCAAAACACACCAGCAGGTCCTCCTCTGAATGACTGATGAAAAAAAAAAACTTTAGAGTGGCCTAGTTTAAGTCCTGACCTGAATTCTTTTGAGGTGCTTTGGAATGACCTTACATAGGCGGTTCATGCTGGAAAACGCTGCAATGTGGTTCTGCAAAGATGAGTTTTCTGTCGTTTGAGGACTGGTGCTGTTGACAGGTCCGCCCACTCAAAGGCAATCACAAGCCCAGCCACGCTGAGAGCATAATGCGGAGCTCTACGCATCAATACAGTAGTGCAGACGATTCACGCACGCGTGAGCCACGATGCCGGAACTGTTTCTTAATCTTCAGTAAGCCTGGATAAAAACAGAGAACGATATAATATTAAAGTTTGTATTTATTATAATTAAATGATGGCCAATTCTACATTAACTAACCAAGAATCAAGTTTATTTGTAGTTCTAAAAGCACTAGAAGTGTTTTTACTCACTTTGTCTCGCCTAGGAGGTTATGCTTTTTTCCTTGTGAATTTTACAACATCGTACAAAAATCGTATGCAAATTAGATAATGACATCATCAAGCAACTTGTAAGACAGCCTATAGCTTCTCTTCTTACTGAAAAGTGGCTGTTACCAGTTACTAGGGTAAGGGGGCAATCCATTTTTCCACAAAGGGCAACGTAAGTTTGAAAGAATTCAATGCAAAACTGCATTTTGTGTTCAGTCTGTTTAACCAGTTTGGTAATGTTAAAAAAAAAAAGATCAGGAGCACTTAAACGAGACTTTTTAAAACTAATTTTCGGGCCTTTGTATTGAGTTTTGGACTCCTATAGAGCAGCTACACAGTGTAACCCAAAGAGAAAACTTTATACATTTGGGTAATGTACTTCACCCCTCGCCCTCCTCCAGGTAGGCCTCCCGCTGAGCCCACGGAGCCCACTCCGCTGTGATTGGTCACACTCCCATGCGTTCCCAAGGACCTTCAGACAGCTGCCTAACCCCACTTCCTAATTCTGGGCGTACAGGAGTTGTAGCAAACAGCGATTTATATTTTTTAAATGAACAGCTATTAGTAGTACCGGACATCAATGAGCTTGTCATTTGCATGCATTCGGGTAACACTCCCTCAGCTCCCTCTATGTGTTTGTTTGATTATCTACACAAAATAAACACAGTTAGGACACTGATAAAAGCATCTGACTCTTCAACATGACCAACTAACCTCAGACATTTTGGCGGATAGTCCAGCTCCATATTACTACACAAAATTAGCTTTTCCTCACACCCGAACAAACATTTCCTGAGAGCCAATGGTCAACATTGCCCATATAAGGCAGTCCAGGTTTTTTGACGTCAGTGGAACTCGGTGTGCAGAGTGCAGTGTGCAGAGCCATCCTAAACTGCTTTCAGGGCTCACTACCAAATGCACATACCTTATTATGTGTTGGTATGGACCGCAAGAATACAACATTTTAACAACATTTATAGGTCAGAAAAGAGGAAAAGCACAATTTATCCCCTTCAATATCAACCGCATCAACGCTGCATTTCCGTTAATTGCATGTCAAAAAAATAAATAGCGCCGTTAAAAGGAATATTCTTAATAACAAAGGAAAATAAAGCCATATCAACCACAGCAAAATCAAACTAAAATGAAGTAAAACTACTCATCCATATTAAAAGGTACTACTGTAATTAATATGTATATTATAATACTTCTAAGTTGTTCTAATGCCCAAAACAGGAATTCCCCACAGGACACAAGTATAAAGAGAAGTTCACCACCGTATAATACAACAACACTAAAGCAAAATTACTCATCACTTGAAGATGCCACACAAACATGGAATGGAAAGGGGTTTTGCACTTGGACCAGTGGCTCCCAATCTTTTTTTGCTGCGCCCCCCACTTTTGGAGATGAAATGATTGTCAGCGCCCCCCCAAAAAAGCCAAACCCCACAAATCAGTCTTCTATAGCGGCAGCAAGTATCGGATGGAGCCCCATTCGTCAATGAAAGTCTCACGAGTGGCCAGCTACGGGTTAGGGTTATAAGGGATAGGAAAAAGTAGCGGCTTGTAGTCCAAAAAATAAGGCAATAATGAAAAGTGTACATGGTAGCCCCGCGCCCCTCCCGTTATAATGTCGCGCCCCGTCACCCCCCCCAAGTTAACTGTATGCAATTGATATATGATTTACCCTCGTGAGGAAGTTTCAATTGACATTTGAGGCTTATTTTTCAAGAAAAGTTTGCTTAAAATCCAAAATGGTCAAGTTTTGGGGCGTTTGAGTTGATGTTTTCCACTTCCACGTCTTTCTTAACATCTCATAAGAGTAAAACAATGCACTTCAACGACTTGACTTCAGCATCGGTAGAGTGACGGTCAAAGAAACAATGTAGCAGCTGGATCCTTATCATCCTTCTAATGTCCTATTTTGATTGACCACTGCTGCAGGTTAAAAAATCCTGGTGACTCAAAGTCAGCTCCAAAAGGTAGATGATTACTTCCAAGAGTCTCATTAAGCGACTTGCAGAGTTTGATCAAACGCTAAAAAGTCGACGCATTGATCCGTACTGCACTTCGCTGCGACCCGATTAACCCGATTAATTTGGTGATTTTTTTTTTAGCACCTGTCACCTCGTAGGCAAGCGCATGCTTGAGTCTGTTGGTTCGGCTCTTCCCATTCCCATTGAGGCTCCGTATGCTAGCTCGCCATTGTGCACCCCAAGCCTTTTGTCCAGCAGGAGCTAGCGCAGTTGAAGCGTAAACAAGAGTTTTTATGCACACTGTTGCCAGTGGACCCCTAAATCCCTGCAACAGCTGAGTCCGAGGGTGTCAAAGATAATGCCGATTTATTGCGGCGCGAGGCTTTCTCGTTGCCCCTTTCGCCTCCTTTCCCAATTGCCCCCCCCCTCTCCCCTTCAAACAGATTAACATTAAGCCGTAAACATGTGAGGATGGAATTAACACATTTAGCGAGTCTCCTCTTCCCACATTTTCGCTCCGGAGCGGCTGATCCCCGCCGCAGAAACGCGGCTGCAATTTTAATGACTGGCGACGTTTTTGAAGTCCACATGAAAAAAAAAAAGGCGCAGCTCGCCGTTTGTGGCGGCGATAGATATGACCGGCCCGTGATTGGAAGGGGGGTGCGGGGGTGGGGTGGAGGTTGGCGGGAGGGGGGTGCGGGGGACACACGCGCCGCAGGCTCGGACTCCGGGCTCTTCGATAGCATCGGTGTCATTTTCCTCTCCACGATAAGACGCCTTGCTGACAAGGTCCGATTAGGGGAGAAAAAAATAATTATTGGGACGCCTTTCATCCGCCGGGGTTTACCGATAAACAGCACACCCGTGGCTATATTTTTAAGAGCCGCACTGAGGCATATACATTCAGGAAATATAGTTTCAAACTACATTTTGGGAGTGCCGTTGGAAAAAAAAAAAAAAAGAAAGAAAAACACATTCTCCCCCTTCAAAACATGTTTTTTCTTAGGCCTCCTTTGGAACGCTGTGAAATATTTAAGTCCTTGCTGTGGGCGCCGTTAATCTAACAATTATCAAATGACTCCATATTCCGTCTGAACAATATGCATCGTTCCCATTGTATGGACGTACCAGACATTTATTATGCGGTACCTCAAGGAGACCCACATTCGTTCTTGTGAAAGAAAAAAAAAAAAGTCTCTCAAAATCTGCAGAGTATGATGTCGAGCACACAGAATGAACAGCAAGTGTTGGTACAAAAAAAGGTTGACTTTGGCTGGGATCTGTATGAATTATATCATGTAACAATCAGGTGACAAAAAATATGTTCGCCTTTACTTTCATATTTTTTACCTTGATCATTAATAAAAATACAACAAAACAATACATCAAAATGACATATTCACCCTGAGTGCTTTATTAAATATTACACTATATTACCTATTTATTTCAAGTTACTGGAGATATTTGTTGGCATTTTTCAAACTGAGGGTCGTGACCCGAAATGGGTCATTAGGCGTTTTCAATTTTGGAGTAAAAAGTTGTAAGCTTTTTTTTATATATATATAATTGCCATCAAGCAGGCACACATTTAATGCCAAACAATTTCTGCAGTAAAATGAAAGTCAATTCATGCTGTTTATTATTAGTTATATGCAAATGACTAAATTGGGCCAAGCATGAAAATACTTGGGAGTATTATTTATGTATTTTTAAGATACAGGGCAAGCATTTATTGGAAATGTATTAATTCATGTTGTTTATTGCTTGTCTTATGCAGGATTAAGAGTGCACGCTATATTTACATTTCTAATAACTTTGGGAAACATTGTATTACATATTGCTGTTGGGTAAATACTGAATACTTTATGAGCCGAAATGAGTTTATAATTTATATACACTTCACCAAAAGGATGTGACTGACTAAAACATGTCAAGCGCAAATGGCGACCTGGGCTTCAAACCACCCTCGGGAAGGATAAGAACGGGAAGTCGTTGTGTCGTGTTTGTTCACGGATTTGGCGGCCGAGCGTCCAAAAGGGTCAGAACAGAAGTGGTCTTCCTGGACAACTCCAGCACCCGTGGCCTCCCAGCAAGCTCCACTCCGCTTCAAACGGCGGCAAACATATTTATTTATTTGTTTATTTCTGGCCTTTTCTCGGGCAACCCCCCCTCCACACACACACACACACACACTCGCGTTGCCGAGCTCGTCCTCCCCTCTCGTTCGAAATCAAATCGCTTTAAAACACAACAATGTCCTCTTTAATATCGTCCTCACATCATCACAGGGTCCTCGCGCGCCTGCCTTGGTGGCTGCTTAGCTTAGCCCCGGCGACGGCGGCGGCTGCCGCTGCCGCCACTTTGTTGCTCGCTTCAATGATTTATGACAAAAAAAAAGAGAGAGAGAGAGAGATGGAGATTGGAGGACGAGAGAGACAGAAAAAAGATTGTGATTGACAAGCACTAATCAGCTTATCTTCCATCCTAATAAAGTTGATGGCCCGCGGTGCTGCTCTCTACCTGGCGTGCGGGCCCCTGGAGGCCGTGGGCCCGAGCCTTTCTGCTTATCTAAACGGGACTGAAATCAACCCCTAATGAGCTGTTTTCATTTTTCGGTATTGATTCTCGATTCCCACGACTCAGAGACGACGGTCCTCAGAAGTGCTCTGCGTGTGTCTCCGTTTGGAGTGGCAAGTCTTTGTCTAATTGTTTTGCTTATTGCTCAGCATCTATTGCAAAATCCTTGTGTCATATTGTTGCATGAAAATGACGTTGCCTTTGTGCCAAAAAAGCTCCAAAAGTATATTACTTGATTATACTCTACAGTGTCAACAAAAAAGTGTTATTATTATTAAAAAAGTGACGTAATAAGAAGTCTAATCAATTTCTAAATATGAAAAAAAATGGCAAAATATAAATTAAACGGTAAATTGAAAGTGTTGCGTTATTGTGTTTTTTTTCCAAAACAACTTGATTTTTTTTTGCATAAATGCAACTAAATTTGCATTAACTATAACAATGACATGAGGTATGGTAGCACAGTACTGTCAACAAAATATTGCATCTTTAATACTAAACGATTCAGTTGAAGTTCTAAAAATAAACATTTCCCTTGAGCTATTATTTGCGTCAAATTACAATAAAATGACTAAAATTAAATGCAACCGTGCAAAATGTGTGTACGGTACAAATGCTGCAAAATGATATCAAATTAAACAGTGATAAAAATCTACTCCAGCTCTAACAATAAATCTAAATATTTTTCCTGTCGATGTCATGCTTCATATTAAACTATTTTCTAATGACAGATTGTCTCACACAGCTGTCAATAACAAAATCTTTTTTTTTTAGTACAAATGATCCAAAATCAAATGATAATCAGGCTGCAATCCAGCCAAGTGCCATCAATAAATATCATTGATGTATTTATATCGAAAAATGTCATCTTGAATAATGATCTATGGCACACTCAGAACACAAATATTTACTACATTTTTGGACAAATTAAATAATATATCGATCACAGTCAGATTAATAATTCCTGCATTTTCCCCCAAAGGCCCTCAAGGTACTCAAATAAGAACAAACTAAAATGTGTCAAATCACTCAACACGGAGTCCAAAGTGTTAAAAACGGTCCTAAGTGCACGCCCTCCCTCTTTCTTTGTAAAGCGTCCGATTTGTTTGCAACGTCTGGCCTTTCAAGTCGGCGCTCCCTTCCTCTATCCGCTATACGTTATTTATGAGACAAACAGAAAGCCCTGCTGGTAAATAAATAGCGCAGAGTGTCCAAGAAGTGTGCTCTATACCCATTTGAGGGCTCTCACTGCTTTTGACAAACCTTTGTTTTCATTAAATACACTCTGGGGGGGATGGGGAGGAAAAAAAATATATGAATGCTACAAATTTAGGTTTCAAATCTTATTTCTGGTCTGAGCCTCTCTTAAATGATCATTTTGTACGTGACATGTAAGGAAGAGACTCAACAAAGAAAAGCAGCCTTTGTAAACAACTCCAGTGTCTGACACTAAAGATCTAAAAGCGGGGTGTCACCACTATGCGGTCGAGGGACAAATGTGGGTCATTTTAATTGCAAACAGAATACAAATATACCGCTGCGTGGTGTTTTACTGACGATCAAGCGGTTGGACCAAAGTAGTGTAGGCACAGTGTGTATTATACCAATTCAAGGTGTATTTGAGTCCGTTTGGGCCACATGGGGACCACATTTCTAATTTGAGTCCTCAGCTGGAATGTGTTTTATAGTGAGTAAATATAGAATTTGACAAGAAAAAGTTTGCACCCATACGTACCGTTATTTCCGATGTATAAGTCGCTACTTTTTTCTCAAATTTTTAACTCTGCGGTTTATACAGCAGTGCGGCTAATTTTTGTGTATGTTCTAATCTCGTGACATCTCGTTTACTTCAGAACTACAACTATTCATTCAAACACGATCAGTGAGCAGGAACCAATCAGGAGCTATTAGTGACCTCACAACAAACTTGGCATTACTTATTATAACAGTCTGACTCTCGGCTGACTTACAAAGAACGCTAAAATCATCACACAGCAAATTAACACTCAAAAGGTAGCTAGAGAAATATACAGTACCAATACAAGCTTAAAAACTACGATTTTAACGGCTCCCCATTCAGCTACCTTTCGAGTGTTAAGTTGCTGTGTGATGATTTTACCGTTCTTTGTAAGATGACACCGTGAGTCAGACTGTAAAACTGAGTAATGACCTGCGACTCCCAATGTGTTGACCAACTACTTGTGAGTTTTTTCATAGCTCATTTTTGGCTCCTGTCAAATCAAGAGCTACATGGACCTCATGGACTCGCTATATGTAATTGTGTGACGTGTGGACATGTGAGGTTTATAGTCCGGTGTACATATATAGATATATTTATATATACGTATATATATATATATATATATAGATATATATATATATA